>VIAB01004109.1:52009-77970 GCA_009801035.1 Oophaga pumilio | reverse complement strand
GCTTGCCCCCCCCTAGTTTTGATCCTGGGTACGCCCATGTTCCTCAGTTTTGTGAAAGCAGTAGGAGACAAGAAAATAATTAAGATAAGAAGAAATATAACTATGCGCCAACCGAGCAACCAAGGGAGGGAGCTGTGTCCGCCAATGAATACTACGAGAAACTGACTTTTACGATGGAGTACCAAAAATCTACTTTTCTCGTTTGTCTCACTGGGGGGACACAGAACCATGAGACGTCCTAAAGCGGTCCTCGGGAGGGAAAGAATTAATATAATACTGTTACCACCTAGTCTTCCGGCATAACGCAAGTGGAAGTCTGGGCTACTGCTGCCCGCAGTATCTGCCTACCAAGACTTGCATCTGCCTTAGCAAAAGCATGCACCCTGTAAAACTTAAAAAATGAATGCACTGAGCTGCAAAACCGATGCCTGATAACGAACCGCCCAGGAAGTTCCCACGGCTAAAGTAAAGTATGCCCTAATCCTAAATGGGGCCATCCGGGCCTTAGCTCTATAGGTCTTGGAGAATAGCGTCTTGATCCAGAGGTCACTTTAGAAGCGGCCTGACCCCTACAAGGGCCCTCTGGTATAATAAAAAAAAAATCAGAACGACTCAATGAGGCAATGGCCAAAAAATAGTGCCTTACGGCTCCACAAAGTCCAACCTGTGCAGAGCCTTCTCAATAGGATGAGATGATGCCAGGCAAAAGGAAAGCAAAATAATGTCTTCATTAAGGTGAAAACTCAAGACCACCTTAGGGAGAAAAGACGGAACTGGCCTCAACACTACCCTATCCTGATGAAGAATAAGGAAAGTGGTGCGACAAGACAGATCCGCAAGCTCAGAGACACTCCTAATATAACTGATAGCTATAAGGAAAGCTACTGTCACGAAATGTAACGACCCAACAGGGGGTCGGTCAGCGGACAGCACAACCCACACTCAAAGGGATGGAAATGGGGAGAGGAAGGCCCTACCTATAGGGAATGAGGGATGAACACCTCCTGAGCTCAAGCCTGAGCCCGTCCCTGCACTCCCTTAACGGGTTCTTCCCCACGCCACTGTCACCTCACACTGCCCTAGCTAGTGCACTGGCCAGCAAGGGCGCTAGCCTCACCACTGCAGATGATACAACACAGGGGACAGTGACAAACAAGAGACAGACAAGGTAAAAAACACAAAACTTATCTTAATAACTTTCTATGCTGCAAAGCACCGCACAGCAGAAGAAAGACACCAGGACCACGAACTCCATGAAACCAGCAGATTCCCCACTGCAACCAGAGAGCTCCTTACTCCAGGCTTGGCCAACATAGATTGCTCTATCACCGACAGTCAGCTGATGCATCAGGTGACTATTTAAAGCATGGTGGGAATGGTCACCACCCACTTCAGCTGACCTAGAAACTCTGCAATTGCTGCATGCTGCCAGCAAGGGAAACTTACATTAACCCCTGCAGGCCTGGTAGGAAGAAAGCTACATTTAAATCATAGTGGAACCAGAGCTGTCACGCATCCAAAAATGGATCATGACAGCTACCTTATAAGAAACAAAAAGTATAGGAATCTCTCTGATCAGCTCAAAAGAAAGAGACTGAAAAAGATAAGGCAGAGAAAACTGCCAAGGCGTCAATTGCAATTGCCTCAGGGTCAAGGCACCTTGTGGGTTAGTATGGATGCCAAAAGACTGACCTCCGGTGTACTCCACCGCTGAAAAACCTGCCTGAACACCTCAGGGTGAAGAGCCCACCTGTTGGTAGCTGTTGGCGACTTAAAAAGTCTGCCTCCCAGTTGTCTACCCTTGGTATATGAACTGCGGAGATTAGAGGAACTTTGTCTTCTGCCCACTCCAAAATAGGTGCAACCTCACCATGGCAGATGGGCTTTGCGTGCCTCCTATGTGATTGATATAGTTCACAGCCATGACATCTGATTGAATCCTGATCGACAATCTTTGGACTAGGCGCTGACAATGTAAAAGAGCCAGGCGGACTTTTCTAGGCTCCAGCATGTTGATTGGGAGAAGTCTCCCCTGACTGCTCCAGACCCCTTGGACTGTCCAGTGATAGAAGATTGCACCCCAGACGGAAAGGCTGGCATCTGTGGTGAGCACCTGACATTGAATGGAACAAAAAGAGCAATCCTGAGTTAACAGGGATGACGTTAACCACCACATAAAGACTGGCAACAGTGAATGGGGAGATGAATACGCTGATCCAGGGATTGTAATAACCTATCCCGAAAGTCTAGAAGCATGTTAAGTAGAGGGCTTAACTGAAATTGAACAAACCACACAGCCTCGAACGTCTCCACCATCTTTCCTAGGTCTTTCATGCAAAATCAAAGGGAATGCCTGCTAGGACTCTTCAAAGTTCTGATGGAAGACTGAAGAGATAATCTCTTCTACTCTTTAAGGAAAGCTGATGCTTCAACAGTGTCAAACACCATTCCTAGAAACTGTAGCCGCTGTGTAGGACCAAAATAGATTTTGTGCTGTTGACAATCCACCTGAATTGCTCCAGAGCCAGTAGAACTATCTGCAGGATCTCTATATTCTGTGCAAAAATTGGCACTTTGACAAGAATATCGTTCAGGTAGGGGAAACTAATAACAGCACTATAACCAGGGCCAAGATCTTTGTGAATACCCTGGGCGTTGTGGCCAGTCCGAATGGGAGAACACTGAACTGATAGTGATCTTGATTGACCACAAAGCTAAGAAATCACTGATGGGCTGGAAAAATTGGCACATGCAAATAAGTGTCCCGAATATCTACCGAAGAGACAAATTCTCCGGTTTCCATAGATGCGCTCCCTGACCAGAGCTAATACATCCTGAAGCGACGAAGCCGAAAGCATTTGTTCATGCGCCCAAAATCTAAAATAGGCCGCATTGAGACATCTTTTTTTGGGGATAACAAATAGGTTTGAATAAAACACCCCCCTGAAGAGCTCTGAAATGGGAAGAGCTACAATCACTCACGCCTGAAGCAGAGAAGCTATAGCATGGTCGTAACTTACTTTCCTGCTGGGAGATCTGGGAAGGCGAGAGCAAAAGGAACGATCTTGAAGTAGAGTGGTGAACTCTATCCTGTAACCCGAAGAAACAACCGGCCTGACCCAAAGATCGTCGATTGCCCCAAGCTATGCCTCCTGAAATAGGAGTAGGTGGCCACCCACCCAGGAAGGATTCCTGAGTAGGGGATGCCAGTCAAGCATTGACCTTCCTGTTACCTCTGGACCCAGAGGGCATAGCCCCTGATCCAGAAAGGCATCCGGCAGGTGTTGATCTCAAGGCAGCGCTGCTAGGTTCTGTTGGAGACCTTCGGTCTAATTCGCAAACCTGATTCATCTGATGCTGGAAACTGATGAAAGGGATGGACTGGCAAAGCCCCACACCTCCAAAAAGGAAGGCTGGGCCTGGACTGAGGAAGAAGAGGCTTCTGCCGCATGTAGCTTCCAAAATGATCTTCTCTATCATGGTTCCAAATAAGCGAGACTCCTGGAATGGCAGTCCTGTCAGGGATCTCTTTGAAGCTAGGTCCACCCTCCATACCTTGAGCCACAGCAATTACTTGCCGGCTGAGCAGAGCACTAAGGATGCTGAGCTGAGATACTTCCCTGTATGCGCAATCTGATACGCGATCTCGGCCAATTCCAAATCCTGGGAAAGAGCCAAAAAACATTGTTGCAAATGCTTAACCCATGCTGTCACCGCCTTGGACATGGCAGAAAAGGCAGGGCAAAGAGAAAAACCTGCCGCTTCAAAAGATGACTTCGCCACCGATTCTATGAACCTATCCCTGGGGTCTTTAAGTGCCACAACTTCTGCAAGAGGTAGAGTGATCACCTTAAATAAGCGAGATACCGGAATGTCAACCACCGGTGGAGTGGACCAAGAGGCCACCAGTTCTGCCGGAAAGGGATAGAACACCTCCATAAGACTACACTTTTGAAAGTGTTTGTCTGGGTGTTCCCACTCTCTCTGTAAAACCTCTGTAAATTACTCATGGTTAGGAAAGGATCTAGCCACGCTCTTACCCCTCCTATAAAAAACGGTTTTGGTAACGAGAGGGGGTGGAGCAGCTGTCACTCCCACAGAGGGGTCAACAGCGAACATCAAACTTTCCCACCTGATATTGATCTAAAACAGACTCTGAACTAGAACTGGATTCTGAGCTCTGAGGGGAGAGACTCTGTTGAAGAGGTGAAAAGGAACCTAGGTGCCTCCCCTGTGAAGGTGACCAGGAAAAGAAGGTAATGCGACGCTTTCTGGAGCACCTTCATGACCGGCCATATTTGTGCAGGGTGGCTGGAGGTTCCGATTCAATTGCAGTAGCGCTCGAATCAGAGCTCCTGGGGCATGAGTAGTCACTGGCAATCGTTCCACAACTGTAACCAGTGTTTTGGACAAGATTACTTTGGCCACAGACTAAGCCAAATCGCAAGTCCAGGCAGAAGGAGCCATATTCTCCTCAGATATCATATAGGTCCACTGAGCATCTACCAAAAAGTAAGCAAGAGGAGTACAGGAGGTACACAGACTGACTGGTGGAAAACTTACTATTACAAGTTACACAAGCATAGAAAGTGACAAATGCAGGCTGCGCTAACGGGCGTGCACGGTCCTTTCTACACTCAAGACATTATGAGTGATAGAGGAAAGGCAGAAAGAAACTAGAAGACTCCAAGGGAAGAAAGGGCTGATGACGAGGTTATGCTTACCTGTCCTGAAGATCCAGATAGCTTTAACTTCTCCTTCATGCACACACACGCTATGTGGCGAGGCAGGCGGGCAGGCAAGAGCTAGTTGGCTTACGGACCTCTGCCCCAGTACCTGACTACCGACATTTCCAAGGTACATAGGTCCGACCATACCGACATTGGAGGGTACAGACCGAACAAATACAGCCTGTACTCTACGTTGCTATGTGGGTGAAACAGAGTGCACAATTACACTCTGCTACCCTGAGACATCACTCTGCAAAACATACGTAAAATGGTTATCGCCCACCGTTAGACAGGTCTGAGACAGACCTTGCCTCCAACTCACACTACGAATAACTGAGGAAGACTGACTCCAGCAGGCGAGGTGTAGTCTGCTGGGGAGGAGCCAATTTTATTTAAATTAAATAATAGTGTCAGCCTTCAGGTGGCATCATACTATCCCATGGTTCTATGTCCCTTAATGAGAAACGAGAAAGGTGGATATCAGAAATTTTGTAATATATCCTTTCAAAGAAATATGTTAATTTCTCCACTTATGAGCCACTTCTTCTCTTGCTTCTTAAACTCACAGACTCTGAAAAACTGTTAAAATTCATCTTATCAAGGAAATACGAACGGCCAGTTCACTGACGTATCAGATTATTGCTGCCTGTTAGAAGTATATGGAGAGGAGAGTGGGAGGAAGAGGGAGGATTATAGTGATAGAGGTAGAGGGAGACGCATACAAATTGAGCTCCTATTTTCTACGAAGTGCTCAGTTCCCAGCTACACTGCTCAGTACTGCTGTCTCATGTCCTCCATGCTGCTTCTGAGAGCAAGAACCCCTCACGTCTGCGTGTGCTGTGCATGAGAGACATCTTAACATCCAGTCTACATCCATTAGCCAAGAGACAGCTAAAAATTAAAGAGCATGTAGAAGGAAAAAATACAGGACACATATGTAAAGGCTAAAAGTGGTGCTATTCTTTATGTACACACACATAAGAGCTGATTCTGAACTGTCACTTGAAATGTCAGGTAAGCTTAAAGTGTATGATAAAATGAGGGTGCATGACTCAATTTCAGCCCTCCATTGATTACATTAAAGGGGATGTTCGGCCTTTGAGTTCAAGTCTGCAGTCACCTTATTTGACTGCAGGCTTATGAATCCTCACAGTGCGCAGTGTGTGCAATGTCAGGATTCTCTGGGAAAGGCAGGCGGGTGACCTCAAATATGCGATTTCCATACATGCGGTCACGTGCTGACTTGACATGAGCAGCCTCACTCAATACAAGTGAATTGAGCGAGGTCGAGCACGTCTATTTGGAATGTGGCTGGAAGCATGCAAATCATATATTTGAGGTCACATGACATTCCGCTCCTGACACCGGAGAATCCCGACAGCATGCAGTGTGTGCATGCTATGAGGATTCACAAGTCTGCATTCAGATAGAGTAAATGCAGACTTGAGCCCAAAGCCTGGATAACTCCCTTAATGAACCATCAAACTAAAATCTGGAAAAAGCATATTTCTTGTATATCTTACCCTGCAAAAACAGAGATTTCAGATTCCTCAGTCTGCTGAGCTGCAACTCCTGCAAATTACTGATGGCATTGTAACCCAAATGTAGCACCTCCAAACTCTGCATTATTGGAGACAGTGGCTCCCCAAATAATGGATCTCTGTAATTCAAAAGAAAAAATAAGACAAGTTGAGGCTACAGGAGAAGCGTGCTTTGCCAAAAATGTTATAAAAACTAGGCAGTTTCCCGCCGTAGCACACCTGTACTCCAGTTACCTGCTATTCTTGCTTTGCTGCCCATATCCACTAGAGTTAACTTTTTGGTGAAGCATCTGCCGGTTGGTGAGGGGATTCTGAGACTTCTGTCTCGGCAGGATGGACTCAATGTGGTTGTAGTTAAGATACAATGCCTATTGAAAGAAAATATGATAGATCAGTGTTTAATGCAGGACAGCCCTGCTACAGTATTGAAAGACATAGGGAAATGATAACAAACCATTCCTGCTGGTGACAGAGGAAATAGGTTGGAAAACACTGGATTCAGCACCAAAAGGTAACCCATGTTAGATGGAGGCTAGCCCAGTGATCAGCAGGAATAATGTGGGGAAGCGTCAGCTCTCCCTATATCAACTCCTTAGATACCACAGTCCAGTGGTGTAACTAGAGTCAGATGGGCCCCGAAGCAGAATTTGGACTTGTATGTAATCACATGTAGAGTTGAGCGAATGTTTGAACATTCGGTTCCAATTACGATCGGCGGCCAACATTGTATTTGCAATATTCGCCTAACACAGCCAAACGTCATTGGTGTCAATGGGAGTAGAAATGACTGAATATGTTCGGAATTGATCGTCAAACATAAATTCGCCACGAATAGTGTACCAATATGGCAAATTCAGATTCGGTGACCGATTCCGAACATATTTGCTCGACTCTAATCACATGTGGCCACATGTCCTTGCTCCAAGATTTATATCGAACTGATTTCGAGACGATTACGTACATGTGTGCGGGAACATGTCCGTGACATTGCTAATGCCTATAAAGTGGAAAATCTAACTACGTTAAAAACTTTACCAAAACATTTTTGAACCTTTCATGGCTATGATCTGAAATATTTGCAAGTTATTGGCATTGATTGCGTCCACTGCACCATCATAGGAAATAAACTGAAATGATCTCTGGCACATATTGAATGTAGGTGGATTGCGACCCTGGGTACCACCTCCTCTAAGGGATTAAATGAAAAATTGAGCTCTGCCCCATTTTTGTAAGTGTCATGTGAATATATTATCATCTTTTTTTTGTAATCTTCCTCTATTATTCTCCTGTGATATTTCTGTGTTATTCTTATCCATTTTAACCTGTTTTTGTCTCATGTATGTTTTTATTTCAGCTCAATAATGATCATTGTTGGCTCTGAATTACTGGTGTGAGATTATTTACATGTGTGGCTTGTGGCAGTAAATCCTGGGATTGTATATCCAGAACCATTTAATGACTTTATGATAATGCAATATCAATCATCTAGGGGATATCCTGTGATGGACATTGCCTGTTTGGAGCTAGTGTGCTGGTTTGATCAGCTGATTAACTAATCTAATATTTGATATTCACTTTTGCATTTGTTTTATTTGGTTAATAACATTTATTTCGGCCTGTGCTCTTTCACTGACCTATGTAGTAATAGCATTAACTACGCAGGACAGCACATATCACATATTACACTGTCACTTGTTGTTTGGTCACCGTGTTTATTTATTATCCTATATGGGATTATTTTGAATATTCTGATATAATTGCTGCACTTTCATTTCTCAGGTTATCGCTGTTTATCAATTAATTGTAGACAGCATTAGCATTCCGCATTGTATTATCTCATTGATACTTTTTTTTTTTTAATATGCAGTGTGAGGAATTGGATTAAGTCTCTTGAAATATGGTGGTTAGTATAGAGTAGCGATTCCTGAATTGACTCCAGCAAATGGCCGCCATCCAGCGCATGCACACTGCGATTCCCTCTGGGAACCTTCCCTGATGGCTTCAATTAACCGAGTGCACATGTCTCTGATGTCACTTGGAGATTTTTCCCTGATGTGCGCTCCCAATGAATGCCGGAACTGAAAGATGAACATCAGGGGTATGCTGCAGCACGCATGCACTCATGGCTGTGCCACTTAATTAACCTTCTCAGACCCAGAAGTCCCAGAACCCATTGTAAACTACAGTGTATGTGAAATCACGATAAAGAACACCTTTTGAAAAATCTACCGCAAAAAGCGCGTCAGGGTTTCATTCGGGTTCAGTGCAATACAAACCACTATGGAAAGCACTTTATGAAAATATGGAAAGCACTTTATGAAAACCACTGTAATTACGAGGGACTAAGGTATTCCATCTGACATTGGGGTGACTATGTGCTATTATTTAGGCTGGTCTGATACAGTATTTTGATCAATTCAAATATGGTTGTGTTTGTAATAAATTACATGGTGGATTATAAATAACTGGTTTCTTATTATTACATTGGAGTGACCAGATGACATTGAGTCTAGGGATGGGCGAACACGAACTGTAAAGTTGGGGACTGTACCGAACACATAGTGTGCGGTCACAAGGTACCGAACACGGGTTTCTAAGGGAAACCCGTGTTACAGTTCGAGTCCAGTTTGGGTTCGGGTCCAGGGCCATCAATTATACTTACCTGTCCAGCGACGTGTGCTCCTGTCCAGCGACGCGTCCTCCCGTCCCGCTGTCTCCCGGCGCATCTGCTTCCGGGGCCATTCATTAACACCTGCAGTATTCATTGTGAATGCTGCCGGCAGTTAATGAGCGGCCCTGGAAGCGGATGCGCCGGGAGACAGCGGGACAGGAGGACGCGTCGCTGGACAGGTAAGTATAATTATAATAATGGGCTCATATTTGTAAAGTCCAAGTTCGGGGTTTGGACACAAGTTCGCGTCATCTCGGGCCCCAAACTTTACAAAAAACTCGGGCGAACACGCCGATCCCGAACATCGGGGTGTTCGCCCATCACTAATTGTGTCGTTATATTTGTATGAACACTAGTTGACCCGCATGTCAGGGTGAAGGGGTTTCTTTACATATATACTTATTGAATGGACCATATAGAATGATTAAAATTGTAGATCACGTTCACAAACGAATGCTTACCCTGTATATTTATAGACTTATGCTTTTTCATGTTTCTTGCACTTTACTGGGACATCTTTTGGTCGGCCTTTTAACCATATGCTATTTTGATTCTTGATATATTTTGTTATTTATTTTTTATTTTAATAGTAAAGTACTCCGTTTCCTTCTATGGTGAGATATTTGTTAGGAGTTTACTAAGAATAATAATGCAACTTTCACTTGAAAAAAAAGTTGAGGTATGTTTCCCAGCTTATCTGATGCATACTACTCCTATAAATGTATTATTATTAATCCAGACCGTGTTTAGGTGACCGTAAACAAAACAACAACAACAAAAAAAGGTTATATACTTGCAGGTGTTTAACAACTATCCTCTATCTGAATAGCCTTCATCTCAAAATAATAAAACTCATTTATACAGGGAACGAAGAAGAACAGGAAAAGAGTGCGGTGACTGCAGGAAAATAAGGTCTGACACCAGCACACACATTCAGTGCAAACTCGGCAGCTACTATGCAGACTATATTTAAGAAAACAAAGACAGAAACATAATGATTAAATACCCTGCAGTAAATAAATAAATAGCATAGTGCATGAAAATAATATACGGTATTTAGTTAGCATGCTTTTTGATAAAAAAAAAATGCGAAAGCCATCCCACCACTCCACGGTGACCGTAATTGGGACAGTCCTAACTCTAATATTAAAAACCTTCCTGTTTGTCAACTGACATGCATGTGGATAAGGGCTGAGAAGGACTGAGCCCAACTAATGGACACACAAAGGAGACCACATCAATATAATGCCCAGCTCAAAGGAAAGGCAGGCCACACTTTTATATACACATGGTGCAAACAGACTGAAAAAAACCCAAAGGTATGAACTGGGATGTAAATTGGTGTGCATGAGGCGTGTAACTAAATACTGTATATTATTTTCATGCACTATGCTATTTATTTATTTACTGTAGGGTATTTAATCATTGTGTTTCTGTCTTTGATTTTTCTGTTCAGTGGCCAGTGTGGACTTGCGATTACATGCGGCATGCATACCAATTTACATCACAGTTCATATCTTTGGGTTTTAGGCTATATTTAAAGTCAATGTTCATGACTTCAACATAAGACTGTGCAAAAATGGCCTGCATGGCAGAGTACCAAGACTAAAACCACTGCTGAGCAATAAGAACATAAAGGCTCGTCTCAGATTTGCCTGAAAACATCTTGAAGATCCCAAAGACTTTTGGGAGAATCCTCTGTGGACTGATGAGGCTAAAGATGAACTTTTTGGAAGGTGTATGTCCCATTACATCTGGCATAGATGTAACACAGCATTTCAGAAAAGGAAGATCATACCAACAGTAAAATATAGTGGTGGTAGTGTGACGGTCTGGAGCAGTTTTGCTGCTTCAGGAACTGGAAGACTTGCTGTGGTAAATGGAGCCATCAATTCTCCTGTATACCAAAAAAATCCTGAAGGAGAATGTCCTGCCATCTGTTCATGACCTCAAGCTGAAGAGCACTTGGGTTATGCAGCTGGACAATGATCCAAAACACACCAGCAAGTACATCTTTGAATGGCTTAAGAAAAACAAAATTAAGACTTTGGAGTGGCCTAGTCAAAGTTCTGACCTTAACCCGATTTGAGATGCTGTGGCATCACCTTAAAAAGGCGGTTCAAGCTCGTAAACCCTCCAATGTGTCTGAATTACAATAATTCTGCAAAGATGAGTGGGCCAAAATTCCTCCTGAGCGTTGTAAAAGACTCATTAGCAGTTATCACAAAAATGCTTGCCTGCAGTTGTTGCTACTAAGGGTGGCCCAACCAGTTATTAGGTTTAGAGGGCAATCACTTTTTCAACAGGGCTCTGTAGATTTGGATTTCTTTTTCCCTTAAAGAGAATCTGTCACCCCATTTTTGCCCTATGAGATAGGGCCACTGCCATCAGGGGCTTATCTACAGCATTCTGTAATGCTGTAGATAAGCCCCCGATGTTACCTGAAAGTGAAGAAAAACGAGTTATAAAATACTCACCCAGGGGCGTTCCGGGGGGCGGTCTGGTCCGGAGGGAGTCGCGGTTCGGTTCGGCGCCTCCCGTCTTGTAGCGAAGCCGGCCTCTTCTTTCCATCCCGTCGCGGCTCCTGCGCAGGCGCACTGCTCTACCCTGGTGAGGGCAGAGCAGAGTACTACAGTGCGCAGGTGCCGGACCTCTCTGAAGTTGTCGCGGCGGGACGGGAGGCGCCGAACCGGACCGCGACTCCCTCCGGACCGGACAGCCCCTAAGTGAGTATTTTATAACTGGTTTTTCTTCACTTTCAGGTGACATCAGGGGGCTTATCTACAGCATTACAGAATGCTGTAGATAAGCCCCTGATGGCAGTGGCCCTATTTCATAGGGCAAAAATGGGGTGACAGATTCCCTTTAATAATAAAGACCTTCATTTAAAAATTTTTTGTTTGCATTTTGTGTTATCTTTGTCTAATATATACATTTGTTTGGTGATCTGAAACATTTAGGTGTGACAAACTTGCCAAAGAATAGGAAATCAGGAAGGGGGCAAACACTTTTTCACACAACTGTGTGTATGTATATATATATCTATCTCACAACTATGGTCTCCATGGCTAAATTCCCCTGGCCTTGCTCCCCTTTCACTTACCTTCTCTACAATTAGGGGCAGTCAGGCTGATTACTTACCATTGAGAAGTAATGTTACCGAAATGCATTAAATACAGATGACACCTTCTTTGTAATATGTCTAATCTTAATATAAGGATTTTTGTGTTACTCACCTTAAAATCCTTTTCTCCGAGACGCTCATTGGGGGACACAGGACTGTGGGTGTATGCTACTGCCTTCTGGAGGCTGACATTAAGTAGACAAAAAAAAAGTTAGCTCCTCCTCCGACGCATACACCTTGCCACTGGCCACCGATGAAGCCAGTTTGGTGCAAAAGCAGTAGAAGAACAAGGCACAAATTAACCTCATAGACACAACCTGTCTAAGAATTTAAACCCACAAAAGGAATAATAAAATAATAACGTAAACAAAAGCCATCTGGCTACTAGGGTGGGTGCTGTGTCCCCCAATGAGTGTCTTGGAGAAAAGGATTTTACGGTGAGTAACACAAAAATCCGTATTTCTCCAACGTCTCATTGGGGGACACAGGACTGTGGGACGTCCCAAAGCAGTCCCTGGGAGGGAAAACAGCCTAGACTTCATATACAGGCATTAGGCATGGCCTATCGGTGTGCTACCGCCGCCTGAAGAATCCTCCTACCCAAGCTTGCATCCGCCGAAGCCTGAGCGTGGATATTATAATGTTTTGAAAAGGTATGCAAACTACTCCAGGTTGCCGCCCTACAAACCTGCTCCGCCGAGGCTTCGTGTCGAAGAGCCCAGGAAGCCCTTTCACTAGATCCAACGTATGAAGCGCCTTCTCCACTCTGTGTTGGAGCCGGGCAAAAGGACGGCAACACAATGTGCTCATTGATATGAAAAGAAGACACAACTTTCTGTAAAAAGGGCGGTGCTGGTCTGAGCACCACCTTGTCCTGGTGAAAAAGCAGATACGGGGCTCTACAAGATAGAGCCGCCAGCTCCGAAACTCGCCTAATGGAAGTTATTGCCACTAGAAAAACGACTTTCCAAGAGAGATATCTCAAAGATACCTCCTGGAGTGGTTCAAAAGGCGACTCCTGCAAGACTCCTAAAACTAGGTTGAGATACCAAGTTTCTAATGGAGCCTTGTAGGGGGGCACTATATGGAGAACACCCTGAATAAAGGTTTTCACCTGTAGATTAGTGTCAATCTTTCGCTGGAAAAGAACCGTCAATGCTGATATTTGTCTCTTCAGAGTACTGGGGGCTAAGCCTGCATCTAGGCCAGCCTGGAGAAACGCCAGAATATTGGGAATAGAAAACCGAAGAGGCGAACAACCGTGCTCCCTACACCACCTGAAAAAAACTTTCCAAGTATGATGGTATACTCGAGCCGAGGGGGCCTTCCGAGCGCTGGTCATCGTGGCAGCGACCTTCTGGGAAAAACCTGCCCTAGAGAGGACCCAAGATTCAATGGCCAGGCCGTCAAATATAGGGCCCCTGAGTTCTGGTAGTAAATCGGGCCCTGGGATAGAAGATCTGTGCGCTCTGGGAGCCTCCAAGGGACGTCGGATAGAAGCACCAGTTCCGCGTACCAGGACCCGCGGGGCCAATCTGGGGCGATTAAGATTGCCGCGACCCCTTCCAACTTGATCTTTCTGATCACTCTGGGAAGTGGAGCAAGAGGGGGAAATAGGTATGGAAGGCGAAACTGGTTCCACGGCAGAACCAAGGAATCCACCGCCAGTGCCTGCGGATCTCGATAACGGGATACGAACCGGGCCACCTTGACATTCTCTCTGGAAGCCATCAGGTCCATGTCCGGCGTACCCCAACGGTGACATATCTGCTGAAACACCTCGGGATGGAGAGACCACACCCCTGATACCAGACCCTGGCGACTGAGGAAGTCTGCTGCCCAGTTTTCCTCGCCCAGAATGTGGACTGCTGAAAGAACTGAGTGATTCCTTTCGGCCCAAGTCAAAACATGTCCTACCTCGCGCATGGCTGCCCTCCTGCGGGTACCCCCCTGGTGATTTATATATGCCACCGCCGTGGCGTTGTCCGATTGTACCCGGACGGGGCGACCTGCCAAGTGAGGCTGGAAATGCCGAAGAGCAAGCCAAATGGCCCGAATCTCCAGCAAGTTGATCGGTAGGACTGACTCCTCCTGAGACCAAAAGCCCTGGGCTGTGTAGTGGAGAAATACAGCCCCCCATCCTAGGAGACTGGCATCCGTCGTGATCACCAGCCAGTGAACGGGAGGAAACATTTTCCCCCGTTGAAGGGACGAGCTCGACTTCCACCATCCTAATGCCTGTCTCACCTGAACAGATAGACGGCACCGGGTCTCCAAGGAACGAGGATTCCTGTCCCAAACTGCCAAGAGGGCATGCTGTAAAGGGACGCATGTGAAATTGAACAAAAGGCAGAGCCTCTATTGTAGCCACCATCCTTCCTAGCACCCTCATGCAGAACCGGATGGACTGAGGAGCAGGCCGTCAAAGGATTCGGACCTCCTGCTGGAGGGTCAAAGCCTTTTCTTGAGGGAGGATCGTCTTCCCCGGAGCAGTGTCGAGGATCATGCCCAAGAGGGTGATCCTTCGAGCTGGCGTCAGGGAAGATTTTTTGATATTTATCAGCCAGCCCAGGCGTGATAGAGTGTCCAACGTGATGCTGGGGTCTAGGGGGTAAGGTTTCTCCTTGTGGAGAGTGACATACCAGCTCTGGCGTGTCGAGGTAAGGAGGCTTATTCGCCGTGCAATGCTCCTCTGGGAAATTTTAATATGCAAATTGCCTCTTCAAACAAAGAGGACTTGTACTCTATAGCGCCACCTATTGGAAGTAGCGATCCTACAAGTCACAATCTTTACAAGACTCGTTAAAGGGTTGATTGTGACTTGTAGGATCGCTACTTCCAATAGGTGGCGCTATAGAGTACAAGTCCTCTTTGTTTGAAGAGGCAATTTGCAACGTGATGCTGACACTCTCTCTGCAGGCTTGAAGGGATGGGCCCTTGACGAGAAGATCGTCTAGATAGGGCAACAATCCCTCGTACGTGTAGGATGGATACCACAATGGCCGACACCTTTGTAAAAACCCTGGGTGCCGTGGCCAACCAGAAGGGCAGGGCTGAGAATTGCAAATGCAGATCGTTTACCGCAAACCGTAAGAACCTCTGATGAGAGGGAAATATGGGAATGTGGAGATAGGCGTCCTGAACGTCTATAAACGCCAGAAACTGTCCCCTTTCCAGGGAGGCGATTACCGAGCGGAGTTTCCATTCGGAATTTTTGCACCATTACATGCCTGTTTAGGCATTTCAGGTCCAGAATGGGTCGTACTGACTCGTCTTTTTTGTGTACCACGAAAAGGTTGGAGTAAAAACCCTGACCTCTCTCGTTTTTTGGCACTGGAATAATAACTCCGGCCAGTTGCAAGGACTCGACAGCTCTGATCAGTGCTTGAGCTCGAGACTCTGATCTGGGAAGCCGAGAAGGAAAGAATCTGTTCGGGGGACACGAGACAAACTCTATCTTGTATCCTGAAGTGATCAATTCTCTGACCCACCTGTCTTGGGTGGCTGCCACCCAGGCGGGACGAAACCAGAGAAAGCGGCCGCCTACTCTGGCTGGACTGACTGGATTTAGCCTCCAGTCATTTAGCCAAAAACCTCTGGGATTTGGATTTGGATCCCCTGGTTTTCGGCTGTTGAGAGCGCCCCCTTCCCAAGGGGTTTGCTCTATAAGAGACCTGACGCATTCTGCCCTGGCTAGGCTGACCTGGGGCAGAGGAAACTGCCGCTGTGGTCCAACCGGGGCTACGAAAAGCCCCGAATTGCGTCTGAGGCCTACGATGAAAAGGTTGTTTCAACCTCTGCTGTGGGAGAGAAGTACTCTTACCTCCCGTGGAGTCAGCTATAAGCTGATCCAGACTTTCACCAAACAAACGTCCACTTTGATAGGGCAAGGACGTTAAAGATTTCTTTGATGTCGAGTCAGCTCGCCATGTCCACAGCCACAAGGCCCTTCTGATGGCAATCAAGTTCGCGGCAGCCACTGCCGCACAATTAGCCGCGTCCAGAGAAGCGTTAACCAGATAGTCTCCAGCACGAGCTATCTGATTTGATATTTCAAGCACCTCTGGCGTCACATCCCTGCCGAAGAGAGCACCATTAAGTGCGTCTGTCCAAGAGACTACAGCTTTGGCAACCCAGGTTGCAGCAAATGAGGGAGCGAGGGCTGACCCTGATGCCTCAAAGACCGACCGTGTCAGATTTTCCATGAGGATCCATTGGATCTCTGATAGAGGATCCGTCTGAGAGAGAAAGCAATGTTTTTGATGCTAGTTGGGACACCGGAGGGTCCACTGCGGGCGATTCTGCCCACTTTTTAATCAGATCAGGAGCAAAAGGATACCTAGCATGGAGAGCCTTTTGCCCTGCAAAGCGTTTATTTGGCCTTTCACGGTGACGCTGCACTAGGTCCTCAAACTCCGGGTGCGACCCAAATATCTTATGAGACCGCTTGGCCTGTTTAAAACACACCTTATGACCAGTGGTCAGAGTGGGCTCATCATAGACCTGTAAGGTCTGATTAACTGCCTCAATAAGGCTATCCATGGTTTCCTGGAAGGAAGTTTCCTGTAGTTCAAGGGATTCCTCCGAATTATAATCTGAGACCTGAAAAGATGGACCCTCGACTTGAAAACTCATTCCCGGAGGGGAGAGGGAGCGAGAGTCCGAGTTGCCTGAAGCCGAAGCTCCTGATGGCTCAGGTGACGCCGTACGGGTTCGCTTCCCCCGGGTCTGCCTTGTGAGAGCACGGCCCCTGCAGGCCGAGGTTTCCTGAGGGACTGACAACCCCTCTGATGCCGGAGACCCGCTCTCTCGACTTCTATCAGGGGTTCGGAGGGACTCACGCCATGGATTCAGATAGAGACAGGGTCCATTCCGGGGGTCCTACCGCACTGGGCTCAGTCGGTAGGGGGGGCTCCTGGGCACGCTCATCACAGGTTTCACAGGTCTTATTGCACTGGGCACGCGGGAAAGGCGCCTGACAAGCCACGCATGCCGTGTATAATACCATATGGGGTTTTGTCCTTTTGGACATGATGAGCTTATGAGGTTGCCAAGCCTGATAACAACACCAAAAAAATAGATCGGGTGCCAGCGGCTAGAGTGCAGCAGGGGATCGAGCTACTAGTCTGGAGGGAGCACTTACCCCAGTCCTGAGCCCCTGCGACCTAAAACACCTCTTTAGGAGGGAGAGAACAGACTCTGGGGCTGAGGTGCATACCTACAGCAGCTGACCTTTCAAAAGAGGCGCAATGTTCCCAGGTGGAACGCCCCCTAAAAATCCATCGCTTTTGGGGGCGGAACCGCACAGGTCTCTTCAGCCAGCGTCCCCAGCCCCAGCCGGGGGCGGCCCACTGGAAGTAGACGCGGCCTCCGGGGGCGAGACTTCCGCCCGCGGCCTAGTCGCGGTAAAAGGCCGACGTAACTCCTGCAGGCAGTGCCGCCGGGCGGTGCCTAGAAGTCTCTGGCGCCGTCACCGCTCCACCAACCTGCTTTCCCGGTGGAGAGAGGGGGTCTCACCCCAACGGCTGCAACTGAGGGCTGACTGCCCACTGACGTCTTCCTGCGCCCTCAGCGCCGCTGTTGAAGCTACCCGGCTGGAGGTCTAAAGACCAGAACCTCGCTCATCACATAAGGTTTGCTCCCAGAGGGGAGGGAGGGGATCAGGACGGTGCAGGCACCCTAGCTCCATCAAACCTTAAGGGAAAGAGGAGAGGGACCGTCCGCCCCTTCCATCACCGCAGTCCAGCATTGGTGATGCAGAGGGGGCCGCACGAACCATATATTGCCGCTATACAGCCCATTCACTTAGGGGTGGTCAGTGACTACTTAGTGTCAGCCTCCAGAGGCAGTAGCATACACCCAAAGTCCTGTGTCCCCCAATGAGACGATGGAGAAATTAGTAACATTTTTTTTATTATGATGCTTTATTGAATACAATATGCTGTTTTTGATACGTTTCTAACATGCTTGATATGTGGGGGACTGATTTCAGGATTGAAAATGTAAGTAGAAATTCATTAATTCCCGTGCCATTTACATAGATTCCTGCAAATATGCGGGTTCTTCAACTGTATAAAGGATGTACATCCGGTACTCTATTTTTTTTTTTTTCTTTTTTATGGGAGAGGTGTCAGTATGAGCTAAATATATGCTTGATTACCTTTAATGGAGCACTGGCGAACCCATCCACATCCCTCACATTACTGTAAATACATACATTAAGCAAGACTGAATGCGCTGACTTGTATTATTCATAAGAGCACTTAACCAGAGAGTCAGGCTGGAAGGATATACACACTATATTAATATTACTTATTTATAACCCGTCAGTCTTGGAGAAGAACCATGTTTCCGGAGAGATCTGCTATTATTAGATGGCACAAAGAACTATGAATGTATACCTTACAGCATTACACAGTGGATATAGATGCTGTGTGCCCGCACTGTCAGTATCGGGTCACGGCTAGATCTATATGGTTCACGTTTCAAGGACAGGTCTGCTGTATATGATCACTGAACCGGGAATACTGTCATCTGCTGCTCATATAGAAAGTGGTCTCAGCAGCAATCTGCTTTAGTAAATATTGTTATTCCCTAATAAAATAACAATGGTGCATTGTGTTATTCCTCTATTACTCCTCTTGGAAATTTATAAAAAAAATTGACCATTAGGTGCTACCATCACGTGATGGTAGCACCTAAAGGTCAACAGGGTTTGTTAATAAACACCTTGACAAGGCAACAATATAAATATATTATATATACAAACACATTAAATTCCAGGACCGGCACTGTCCCTCTGTACTCAGCGATGTATCCCTCGTTGGTCTGCTGGGATCATCATGATCCCCTAGAATGAAATGTGATTACTGCAGACAATCAGTAACTGCTGATTATCTGCAGCGTTCATGTGAGACCCACACTGGATGTTGATCTCAGCAGACCAGTATGGCACACAGCACTGAGTACGGAGGAACAGTGCTGATCCTGAAGGAGAGTATAATTGTTTTTTTTCACCTACCTAGGCCCATTAACAAGGGTAGTGGATGCCCCTTTTTGTCTTTTATTTCGTGAAATAAAAACAAACTAAATCATAAGTAAAAGGTTTTTGGCCAATCATTTTTTCTTAAATGCTAGAATCACAGTAATTTGTGTTACTCTGCCTACTGAACTGTATACAGCCTTTTAGATATACACTTAGCATGGGTGTAACTTCAGCCATAACCGTGGCGGACGTCTGCCGTCTAGCTGTACTATGGGGGTTCTCCCGCTGATCTGTGACATTACTAATCGCTCCTTTGGCTGGTTAATAAGTGGTTCTGCGGCTCTAAGCTCAGTTTACTATAGACAAGGGCCCTCTCCTGATCTTGCTCTGGGTCCCCAGGAATTCTAGCTCTGCCTCTGCTACATGATATTACGCTGGGCTACATGTAAGTTTGTAGATCTATGATCCATAATTCAGAACTCCACCTAATACAGTCCCAGCGCCCTACTGTCCTGCACTCATGTCCATCCATTGGGATAGTAATAATGTAATGTGTATGTTCACCCTACACATACACCTACCAGAATATATCAGATACCCTATTAGATGCCAATATCACTAAACTGTAGGGGTGGTATTACCCCCACTGTATGCCCTCAATGTGCCAAAAAGAGGTTTTACAAACAGAACAATTTTGATAATCGTGGTGATTATTTGGGGCAAACTGGTCAAACCTGCATAACCTAAGACCCCCATAAAGAGATTAAAGATGACCGAACCTGACAACCATTTGATGTGTTCTCCCTAGACAGATGATGTCGGAGGGAGAGAAGAATCGGGCAGTTGGAATTTCAACACCCGATCCATTTGTTTCAGGGTAGAGGACAGATAACCGCTGCCAGAGGAGCCTGGCAGTCACTTTCTCCTCTCTCTCTACTGAAAACACAGGATGTTTGGCCGAACAGAGCGCTGATGTCTATGGGGGAGTCAGGAGAGATAGCGGTCTGCCAAACTAATATTTCTCGACAGCAATCTTACGTGTATGGCTAGCTGAAGGCATGTACCCACTGTTGGGTGATCAGACGGTATATGACTGACAGTAGCCACAGTCTGAATGGATGTCTATAGCGAGTCATCGCAGAAAAAAAAGTATACTGTTAATGAATGAAATGAATGAATGAAATAGGTGTCATACCAGAAGCACACTCACCTTCGCATGCGACAGGAAGACTAAGCCACTGAACGAAGTCAGATTGTTATTCTCCAGATTCACGGTGCGAACGTTCCTAAACTGGTCTGCAGGCAACAGGTCGACCGTCCTAAGAAAACACAAGACAAGTGTTTATGTATAATGTAAAGGTGCAAACTCAAGCTTGAAAAGATTACATTCTGCGGTTAAAAACGCTTCTGTATTTTGTTTTTTAAGCGTTTTTTACATGTGTTTTTTATTCAGGCTCCACATACATGCCTAAAAGGTAAAAAAACACCAAAAAATGCACAATTCAAAGGAGTCTTTAGATGCACAGTGAGCACGAATTTTCATGAAATCACATCCAGTTTCTATGGATAGTGTATTCAGATTTTCTTCACAAAAAAATGCAATAGAAAAAAAAACACAGTATTTACATTATTTACACGACCTAAAAAATTAAAATAATCGCAAATGAGTAATTCATGTAAAAGTACACAGCATTTCACAACATTGGAGGTATTCTTTTCCTTCAAGAAAACCCCTTTGAATTCAGGTATCTACCGTAAGTGTAGTGTCATGAAAAAATGTCCTAAAGTTCATATTTCAATCTATTTTTCATATTTTTTTTTCAGATCACTATGCATATTAAGAAAATAACTATAAAATCTTGTAATTTTCAAACTGGCACTATTAGACTGCAACTTCCTATTCTTCACGTGGACAATAGCAGCAATAGACTGATTGAGACCCTATTTGTATAAAAACATTATCTGAACATGGCATTATCTGTGCAAACATCATTATGAAGGGAGGCGGTGGAGATCCTAAGTTATATACTGTGTATAGAGATGTTGCCAGTCATCTTACAGGAGGAGGATGTGAGCTGTAATATCACCAATTGTGAATGGTGGATTCTGTGTTATCTACTGTATATGGAGGTGTTATTAGTCATTGTACAGGAGGAGGAGGTGAGCTGTGATATCATCTATTGTGAATGATGGATCCTGTGTTATCTACTGTATATAGAGGTGTTATCCATCATTGTACAAGAGGAGGAAGAGGTGAGCTGTGATGTCACCTATTGTGAATGGTGGATCCTGTGTTATCTACTGTATATAGAGATGTTATCAGTCATTGTACAGGAGGAGGAGGTGAGCTGTGATATCATCTATTGTGAATGGTGAATCCTGTGTTATCTACTGTATATAGAGGTGTTATCCATCATTGTACAGGAGGCGATGAGCAGTGACATCACCTATTATGAATAGTGGATCTAGTGTTATCTACTGTACACAGAGGTGTGACGACACAGCATTTTATCTTAACTAACCAGGCATCTATTTTCAGTAAGCCAGGAGGAAAAGACTGTTATGTATAGGTTGACTTTTTGAATTAATGTGTTCTTTGGTTGGTCAAGAAAACACAGACTTTTGTTCTTATGAGGCTGTAATATTGACTTTTAAGTAGATGTTTGTTGTAACATATTGTGCTATTATCCTAGATAACAGAGACAAAGGGTAATTGAACAATGATGTTTGCTGATATGTTGATTGCACATTATTCATGCCAGCTAGGTTGTTGACTTGCAAAACAGAGAAGTAAAAACTAAGCAAATTGAATTCAAGTTAATCTCATCATATATTCCTCTTGACCCCTGGATGCTGGCTTGAAGGACAATAGTTGTGAGTTATACAAGTGGCATATGCCTCTAACAATATAGATTCAAACATCCAGAAAGCCAAGAGATCCAGAGATCCAAAGACCCAGAGTCTCTTTACAAAATCACAGCCAGGAACACACTACAGGATAGCTGCCAGATCATCATGGCTCCATCACGAGGGACACAGATTTGACATTCTACAGAATGCCAGCTTAGAGGACCATGGCCCCAGCTGAAAGAATACAGATCTGCTCCACTGACCAGCACTGAACCATGAATATGTTTGGAAAAGCCAGGATTGTGACCCACTGGTCACCTGGTTACAGGGAGATGTTCGGAGAAGAAAGGATGTGACCCTCTGTTCACCTGGCCTTGCACCTCAATGGACGGTCAGCTTCCTAAACTTGCCATTACCTTCTCTCTGTGCTTGCCACAGGTGGGATTAGTCGTCCCTGGAAGCTCTGAAGTCACAGCTGCTCTTATCCCGGCGAGTCAGCGGAAGGGTGAGACTCTGTAATTTTGCACCATCTTGGGTATTTTGCTGGGACTGTTATACGTGTTATTTGCAGTTCAATAATGTACTGCCAGACTACTTTACTGTCACCTTGTGTTGTCTGAGTAGTACTACGCCCACTGTAAAAGGAGAGTGGGCATTTGGCGGGATGTGCCCTAGTTAGCAGACTAGAGCACCTGCTGACCCCTATGTCTCCACATTACCTATTGTGAAAATTGGATCCTGTGTTATCTATTGTATAGAAAAGGTGTTAACAGTCATTGTACAGGAGGAGGTGAGCTGTGACATCATCTAGAGGCGTTACCAGTCATGGTGGACAATGCTTTTTTTTTGCACATGAAAACATGTAGCAGAAAAAAAACAAACCAAATCATCATCATGGGAACGTGGTACAATCGATAAGTTTTTACTGCATTTTCTGAAATTCATACAGAAGCTCTTTCTGTTTAGCTTCAGATCATTACACTGACCTCTTTTGGAAAATCAGCAGTTAAAATATAATGATTACTTTTTAATATTTCTGGGGTCCAATGAGGATAACTGAACATCAGGTAAATAGTGGAAACATCCTTAAGATGTGCGGGTTTCTGATGAATTCCTATGCTATGTATCACCATCCCACAGGTTTGGGAATCTATTTCTGATGATAAAATATTCATAAAAGCTTATTCATAGAGACTGTGAATTATTCATCATCGTTATTTCTATCATCAAGGCTGTAAAAAGCATCTTTGGATATGGAGTCTTCCTGCTCATGAAGTAAAAGCTAAAGCGTGCACTATTTATACAGACCCAACACACAGAGAGGGACATTTACTAGAGATGGGCATTTCAGCTCTGGACTTCTTCCCAAAATAGTAATGTATCCTCTATTCATAGGACAGGGAATAATTTACTGATCGCTGGGGGTCTGAATTCAGGTGGCCAGGCTCTGCAGAACCCCGTCTTGAATGGAGGTGCGCACGCTCGACCTTAGCTCTATTCATTGTCAATGAGACTGTTTAAAACAGGTGAGTGCTGTACTCTGGTATTTAAAGCAATTCCATAGACAATGAATGAAGCAGAGGTCAAGCGTGCGCACCTCCATTCAAGACCCAGGGTATCTGCAGAGCTTTGCTAACGGTATCTAGAGCCTCACTGCCGTAATCTCAGTGGTGAGACATCCAGCGATCAGTAAATTATTTCCTTCTCTATGGATAGGGGTTAACTTACTATTGTGTGAATCACCCTTTAATGTAAAATGTATTGATGTGTTAAATGTACCACTGGCCTCCTAATAAATGTATGGCATTTTTGATTCATTGTGCACTAGAAGAGCAATGGGCTGACAGTTTTATGTTGATTTTGTTAGCCCGCTTGAAGCCACACCGCTTTTAATACTACAGTAGAAAAAAAAATTACGGCACGTTTTCTTGCTGTAGTAAAGTGCACCATAATGTAGTGTAAAAAGCGAAATCATACCTTATAGATGAGGCTCTCCAATTTAATTCTTGCAGTTCAGTAAAATTTTGATGTCCGATTTTTTCCGCAACCATATCAGAACTGAGCCGGCCACCAAACGTGTCCTTGGCATTTTCACATTCCACTGGGTCCTTTAGAAGTAAAAAAAAAACACATGAAAATAGAACACAGTGGTTAAAAGTATGGCCCTGTTATTAAGGCATTGTATGTAGAGTTGGCACAAATTGATTCCCGGTCCATCAATCTCATCAGCAATCTATGGCTTCTTGACAGGATTGTTGAAACCTGACGTCATCCGCCACTCTTCTTTTAATTAGAAGGCCTAATCAAAAGAAGAGCCGCGGATGAGGTCAGTCCTCACGGATCCCGTTCAGCAGATCCAGCACACACGGATTACTGACGTGGCTGATGGACTGGATCCTGTGAATCAATGCGCAAGATCTCTACTTGAATAGCAATGTATAATCACGGTTTTCTGGATACTTTATTTGGTCAATGAATGATAGTGTTACTTGCACATTTTACTGCACTATTATTTGGGTACTACTTGGGATGATATAAGCGGGTGGCAACAAAAAAAATGACTAACACTCTTAAATAAAAGACCATGCTGATAAATGAGTGAATGATACATAATGGTGGGCCTGGAGGTAACAGGTCACATCACTTAAGATATATCCATTTGGGACAAAAATGCTGCGGATTTTCATCCAGACTTGTGCATGGAAAATCAGATTTAATCAGATTTGCTACAATCCTACTCATTGAAATAAATTAGTACATTCAGCAGAAAAAACGCTATATGACAGGCAGTCAGAGAAGATACAGCAACACTAAATATAATGAGACGGAGCATATATGCACCTATAATATGATGAATGGCGACACATTATATACTGCTTACCACTGCGGATCCGTCCAGAGCTTTTAGAGACGAGAGATGAAATATGACAAACAATCGATAGTTGTCATGATTCACCGATATTGGATTACTGTACAAGTCCAAAATCACAAGGTTATTCAAACCCTAATAGGAAAAATGTGACAAATGTAAGATATGGTCAATAGGGTAGAATGAGAAATTACTTCTTTTGTGCCTTTTGTCCTATTAACCCTCCAGGGCTGTGTGTATAATAATGACCTTCTTTAAAGGGAATCTATCAGTAAGTTATACTCCAAGATTCCCAAACCATTCATACGTGCATGTAGCCCAGAGAAGGTTGAACTCATTAGTACCTTTATGTTGTCATTCCATTGCCTGAATCTTAATAAATCCCCAGTTTTTGTGGTATGCACATGAGTAGTGTTGAGCGAGCATGCTTGTTGCTCGGGTGATCTCCGAGTATTTAGGCGTGCTCGGAGATTTAGCTTCTGTCGCCGCAGCTGCATGATTTGTGGCTGCTAGACAGCCTGAATACAGGTGGGGATTCCCTAACAAACAGGCAATCGCCACATGTATTCAGGCTGTCTAGTAGCCACAAATCATGCAGCTGCGGCGACAGAAGCTAAATCTCCGAGAATGCCCAAAATACTCGGAGAACACCCGAGCATGCAAGGGAAAACCCGAGCAACGAGCATACTCGCTCAACACTACACATGAGGTAAGTGCAATGAGTGGGAGAATGCACTTATTATTGATGCCTCCCTCGGTCTATTGATTGATAGAGGACTTTGCCTCTGAAATCAGACACCAGCCAAGATATCTTGCACTTCCATGGATCAGCGGTGTCCTTGCCTCTGCGCAGTAATTTGAGCTTCTGAGAGCGCAGGCTCCAGTGTTCTACTGAGCATGCTCAGAACAGCGATGAACTCTGTGCCCTACGGAGGGCGCAGACGTAGGAACATTGCTGATCTGCACAGGTACGTAAGTTCCTGGCTGGCACCTGGAGTCAAATGTGAAGTCAGCTGTCGATCAACAGAATGTTAATAACCCAGGAGGTCAAGTGCATCCTCCCGCCCACTGCATTTAACAACTCAGTTGCATACTGCAAAAAAATAAAACAAAAACGGGGATTTATCAAGATTCTGGGAACGGAATGACAATATAAAGGTACAATTCCGTTCAACTTTCACTGGGCTACAT
>VIAB01004108.1:113588-128881 GCA_009801035.1 Oophaga pumilio | reverse complement strand
GGGGTGCAGTTTTTAGAATGGTGTCACTTTTGGGCATTTTTTGTTACATTGACCCCCCAAACTCACTTGAAATGTGAGGTGGTCTCTAGAAAAAATGGTTTTGTAAATTATGTTGGAAAAATGAGAAATTGCTAGTCAACTTTTAACCCTTATAACGTCCTAGCAAAAAAAAATATTTTCCAAAATTGTGCTGATGTAAAGTTGGCATGTGGGAAATGTTATTTACTAACTATTTTATGTAACACCACTCTCTGTTTTAAGGGTACAAAATTAAAATTTGAAAATTGCTAAATATTCAAAAATTATGCCAAATTCCTTTGTTATTCATAAATAATCACATTATAGCGAATGAATTTTACCACTAACATTAAGTAGAATATGTCATAAAAAAAGAGTCTCAAAATCAGTGGGATATGTTGAAGCGTTCCAGATCTATAACTTCATTAAATTACAGCACTCAGAATTGTAAAAATTGGCTTGATCATTAAGTACCAAATTGGCTCTGTCACTAAGGAGTTATATACATTTTGGCCCACTCCTTTTTGCAGAATTGTTGAAATTCAGCCACATTGGAGGATTTCCGAGCATGAACCACCTTTTTAAGGTCATGTCACAGCTTCTCAATTGGATTAAGGAGAGGACTTTGACTAGACCACTCCAAAGTCTTAATTTTGATTTTCTTAAGTTATTCAGAGGCGGACTTGGTGTGTTTTGAATCACTGACCTGATGCATAAACCAAGTGCGCTTCAGCTTTAGGTAACAAACAGATGACCAGACATTCTCCTTCAAGATTTGTTGGTAGACATCAAAATTCATGGTTAATTTACCACAGCAAGTATTCCAGCATCTAAAGCAGCATAACAGCTCCAGAAAAATCAAATTACCATCACAATATTTTACTAGTGCTTTTATGTTCCTTTTCTGAAATGATGTGCTACTTCTACACCAGATGTAATATGACATACACCTTCCAAAAAGATCTACTTTTGTCTTGTCAGTCCACAGAGTAGTATACAAAAATTCTTGGGGATCATGAAGATGTTTCTGGCAAAACTGAGATGAGCTTTTATGTTCTTATTGCTCAGCATTTTTATCTTGAAACTCAGTCATGCAGGCCATTTTTGCCTAGTCTCTTTCTTATGGTGGAGTCATGTACATTGACCTTAACTGAGGCAAGTAAGCCTGCAGTTCATTGGATATTGTTGTGGAGTTTTTTATGACCTCTTAGAAGAGTCGTCACAGCACTCTTGGGGTAATTTTGGTCTGCTGGCCACTACTGGCCAAGCTCACCATTGTTATGTTTTTTCACCATTTGTAGATAATGGCTCTCACTGTGGTTCACTGGAGTCCCAAACCTTTAGAAATGGCTTTATACATCCAGACTGATAGATTTCAATTACTTGGCTTCTCATTTGACACAGAATTTCTTTGGATCAAGACATGATGTCCAGCTTTTGAGAATTTTTCGGTCTACTTCACTTTGTCAGACAGGTCCCAGTTAAGTGATTTCTTAACTGAGAACAAGTGTGGCAGTGATAAGACCTGGGTGAGGCTAGGTAATTTGAGCCCAGCTTCTCAAAGATGTGATAAACCAGTTAAAGCATGTTTTAAGGCGAGGGGGCAGTCTCTTTTTCGCACTGGACCCTGTAGATTTGGATTTATTTTTGCTTTAATAATAAAGACCTTCATTTAAAAACAGCATTTTGTGTTTACTTGTGTTATCTTTGTCTAATATCTAAATTTATTTGGTGATCTGAAACATTTGAGTTTGACAAATATGCAACAAAAGAATAGGAAATCAGGAAGGGTGCAAACACTTTTTCACACCACTGTATAACTATATGGATATGTAGTTACTGTATGTTAAAAAGTATGAAAAAAAGGAAAACCTTCCTTATCACCCACCAATGGGGGTGGTCTTTGCATTATCCTTTCTCATTCTTTGGTCCTTTACCAGAGGCCTGGGAGTTTGAGGGTTCTGCACAGGATCTTAGCTGTTCCCAGCATTATGCTTTTCTGGCAAGAGATTTCAGATGTTGCTCCTGAGATCTGTTATAGCCATTTTCCCAACTTAGGGGTCACTGCTCTAAGTGCTCCTATCACCACTGGAATCACTGTTGCCTAAACCTTCCACATCTTCTTCAGTTCTCCTTTGAGGCCCTGGTATTTCTTATACAGTGTAAGGTATTCCGGCAGACTTACAACGTATATGGTATAAGGGGGACTGAGCCCATATGCTGTGCAGATGCTCCTGTATACAATTCCCGCTACTTAGTTGTGGCTTTCGGTATACGCTGTGCCTGTTTGCATTTTGCATCCTGCCACTATGTGTTGGCCTGTTTCTGAGGTTTCAATCTTTCACTCTTTCAGCCATTGGTAGTATTTCTCCATGTCAGCTACCTCCATTATCTGTCGATGGTACATCCCATGAAGCGACTTGTCTACCAGTGGCTGGAGAAAGCTGGACTCTGAGACAGCACAGAGGCAATAATCATAGCGTCGCAAGAGCAAGCACTAAGCACCAGATCCATAGAAGCAGGAATATACTACACAAGACAAGACCCAATGTGCAGACTATGCAACTAAATCTCAGGGCCAAGCAGAGCCACAAATGGCCTGACATCCTTAGTGTACACGGCAGTGCAGTAGCCCATGGCAACAGCTCATTCCCTCACAAGGGCAAAAATAAATCCAAATCTACAGTGTCCTGTGTGAAAAAGAGATTGCCCCCTCCCCTTAAAACAGAAATTAACTGGTTTATCACATCTTTCTGAAGCTGAGTTCAAATTCCCTAGCCACACCCAGGCCTTATCACTGCCACTCTTGTTCTTAATAAAGAAATCACTTAATTAGAACCTGTCTGACAAAGTGAAGTAGACCCCAAAATCCTCAAATGCTGGACATTATGCCTAAGATCCTGCGCAGATCCCTCAAACTCCCAGGTCTCTGGTAGAGGACCCGAGAATGAGAAAGCACAAAAAGACCACCCCCATCGGGGGGTGGGAAGGAAATTTATAATTTTTTAAGAAAGTCCCATGACATATTTTCATTAGTAATGATGATCTTATGCTTCATCTCTATGACATGACTAAAAATGATCTTTGCACTGTCTAAAAGTTTGAGTGTATTGATAAATACAGAATGTCTTATTCTTTTGTATACACTCCCTGACAGAAGTTATGTCGCTTATCCATGTTATGTAAATAGAAGCTTATAACGTGACGTTAAAATCATCCATTGATTGTATAAATTATTCTTTTGAAAGCTGAAACGCTCCGAAATGTGGTTTAGGTTAAGAAAATAAATTGGCATCAATGCAGAAATATTGATCATTTAATGGACACACAATATTCATGATAGTCATGTTTGTCACATAATTTTTGTCACATAATTATTTTTGTCACATCAGTATGAATTAGGTGGAAAACCCCTTTAACATCATGAAGTTTAGATTACAGATTTAAGCAATACAGGAATATACATTTAACCTTTCGCACCACAACCTATTTTTGTCTTCATGACCAAGCCATTTTTTAAAATTCTGACCAGTGTCAATTTATGACTTTTGAATGTTTCAATGTATCTCAGTGATTCTGATTCTGTTTTTCGAGACATAGCGTAGTTCATAATAGTGGTTAAATTTGTTCAATATATCTTGAGTTTATTTCTAAAAGTATCTAAGTTGATTAAAATGTTTGAAAATAGTTAATAATTAACATTTCCCACATCTACTTTGCATTAGCACAATTTAGAAAACAGAATATTTTTTTTGTTACGAAGTTAGAAGGATTAAAATTGATCACACGGCGAGACTCGGGAGGGAAGGAGCGCTATTAGACTCTTGCAGAACAAATTAAGGTAGAATAGTTTGTGAGCTCCATATACAGACTCCCTAAGTGCCGGAAGAGTAGAATATCCTCCTCAAGTGACTCCATTTTGGAAATTACACCCCTCTAGGATTTTGTCTACAAGTCCAGTGCCGATTTTGACTCCATGGGTGTTTTCCAGAAAAAGCAGGGTTCCCAAGTTCACTGCTGGTGGAGGTAGTAGTGGGGCGATGTTGCAGGCTCCATATTGGGAGAAATGGGTGTTTGGAGGTGCATTTTGTGAAAGCCGTGAGCCCCCTACCATGGTTTACATTGCGGTGGACTCTGGAAATGAGATCTCCGCGCCAAGATCTCCATCTGCGCATGTGCTGCCCCGGCGGCCATTTTCCCGGAGTCCACCGCAATGTAAACCATGGTAGTACGGGGGCTCTGGGCTTTCACAAAATGTTGGAGGATCCCCTGACCACCGAGCATCCACAGCGTCGCACATCCGAACATCCCTTTCTCCCAGTCTAGGGTCCTCAGCTTCGCCCCACTATTGCCTCTGCCAGTAGCGACCCTGGGACCTTGCTTCATCGCAGCCGCCACCCCTGGTAAGCAGTAAGCCACATGGATTGTAAGAAACACCACCACTTTATTAAAAAAAGTTTTTTTCCTATTTTTCTCCTGCAACTTATAATCCGGTATGTTTTATAAACCGCAAAATACGTTATACATCTTGTCATAGACCACAAAGGTTAAGATATACATTACAACATAAATATATCCACAAAGAATAACATGCTCTTATAGGAAATATATTAATAATGAAAGTGTTCAAATTAAGAATATACAGTATATAAATCTAACAGTGCTTCAAATGATATATTTTTTATTATTACAGGAAGGAAATTATAGCACTAATCTTTTTTTTTTCAAAATCAAATTAATTTCCAAATATTGTCAACAAGGATTATGTGGAAATGTTTATTTTTTTTTATAGAAATCAAACAAATTAAAAAGAGGTACCTTAAGATGAGAAGAAAGATTGTTTATAAAACATTAAGGACCTTATAAAAATGTAATAAATCCTTTCAATATAGGGCGCAGTGCAGTAGCTATTGATATGAAGAAATAAAGCAACAGCATTGTGCAGGCCACTATTCAATTCAGCTAGATATGAAAAGGTGTTGCAACTATTAAAGATAGGCCAAAAAAGTGAGATTTTTTTTTTAAATTAAATAAAAAGTATCCCAAAAAGCCAGTTATATACAATCTCACAAAAATATGTAGCATCAACATTTATTCTGAGCGCTTTTGAAATGTCCTTTTTTTAGTGTCTTTTGAAGATGAGACTTTGATACATCCCTTATCTTTCAATAAAACAGGTTGCCCACTCATGCCTGATTGTTCTCTCAACGACTGAAAACAAGAGACTCTACTTTCATCTTCAAATTATCTGCTAATTCTAAATGTACACATACTTTTGCTGCTCACATGAGATATTGATTCATTTTCCTTATTTTAAAAAATGATGAAGTCTAATATTTTTTGCTTATTTGTTTTTTTCCTCTTTTTATGTACTTTTAGAACTTGAGTTAACATCTGATGTAGTTTTTGGTAAAATTTGTGTACAAATATGGAAGTTCGGAAAGGATTCACAAATTTTCCAGCACCACTATAACTAAGTAGCAACCAGATATAATATATCAAGTAGATTTCATATTTATATCCATGAAAACGAGATGCTTTGTTGAACATAAACAGATATATATATATTTAGGCGCTGAGATAAACTTTTAATTATTTTTATGGAAATAATTTTTAATGGACTCTTCTCCAAATCCACACTTGCTCCAGTGATCTGATTAAGGAATTTAAATTAGACTTTTTTATTTTTCGTTTGTGTGTCTGCTTACAGAAGTAAAACTAGTGTTTAACAGGCATTCTGTGATTTCCTCAGAAGGATGACACTAAAAATCTATTTTTCTTTATCTCTAAAAAATATTGCTCTTGATGATAAATTACATGCAAATTTAATGCACTGTATTGTAGAATTATAATGAATTCCAACCCAAAAACCCAGAAAAATTCATGATATGAATGAGATGTGATTTTTGTTATTACACACAGAGATGTGAATGTACAGGAAAGTCTCTAATCAAGTTTCATGCAAATCCAAAATTAAATTCAACTTGTTTAAACCAACACAACTATACATTTTCATTTTTCACTTGCTTGTTTTGCTATTAAAAAGAAAAGTTAAAAGGTGTCACTGTGTGTGGCTGTGTGATGGCAGCCTTAAGAATCCCACTAGTGTATGCACTATGAGCTGCAAGGATTTGTCGGTTTCTGAGCTGGAATGTTGGTGATGTATGCGATATGCATATTCCCAGGCTGAAATCATCTAGTGGGCATGGCCTCGCTCCATGTAAGTGTATAGAGTGAAGGCACACAGTCTAGAGGGTGCAGTCGTCCAGTGGTGGGAAAAGCTGAAGATGATGGGTAGTAAGTTCAATATAAGGTGCAGAGATCTTGCATTAGTAGCACCACTACAGCGATGCAGCTAAAAAGAACGATGATGTGATGTGTATATTTTGGAGAAGGGCAAAGCAGGGTTAGGTTATATAAAAAAAATAGCCTGATAGCTTTGATGCTCAGAACCCCACTCATAGCTTATCAAGTGCTTCTTAGCACTTTCTAAATAATCACAATGGTGATGTTAGCACTCTTAAAGTTAATGCTGATGAAAAGGTCCACCCACATACTTGAGGAGGAGACCTTATACCAAAAAGAAGCAATGTGGATATTTAAGTTAGACTGTAGAATACCAAAGTGTATGAATATGAGAACAGTCCTTATTTATATACATTAATTATATACTTTAGATTTTTTAATGCAAGTTAGTGTTAAGCATCAAGATTCTACCACTGCATAGGATAGATCACAAGCATTATCTGGTGATGTGGTCTCCCATTCAAGTCCAGCCACTGGGATTGCTGCTTAGCACAGACATCAGTCCCAACATCTTGCTCAGGCTCATGGTATATGTTTGGTAACTGCTGGCTCTTCAGTCAGGTCCATGGTAATCAGTGGTATGCAAGTGCAGCCTTGTGCTCTGGAGTCTAAGTCCAGATATCACCTTACTGAGCATGTCCGTGATGTGACGTCTTCTCTTTGGTGGTTTGATATTAACTTCTCTGGTGAGGTGGCAGCTCCGGATTGGCCCATGGGCGATGTCTCAACTGACTGGGTATGAGCGTTTGGGGTAGAGCCTGGCATATAAAAGCCTCTCAGCGGCTCATGCGAGTGTGCAAGTGTCATTCATGTTTTGGTGTGTGTGGATGAATACTCTACCACTCTGCATGTTTTCTATTGTTTGTCTATGCTCAAAGACTGTACTCGTTGGCAGGCAGGTAGCACACTTATGTGGTTTCGTGCCCTTAGCTCAAAACTTGAGTGTCTGGTCAGCTACATGCTTTGGGTGCTGGTCAGGCACAAATTCAGTAGCGTCAGGACAGGGATAACTACCACTTGGCTTAGCATATGTTTCATTCATGTGTGCGGTTGTAATGCCGCTGTGTTTGTTCTCTGTTTACCCGGCGTTACTCTGCATATCTCTGCTTTAACCCTTTGCTCCTTTCCCTCTAATGAGCTGAAATGCTGTTATCAGTTACCTGTATGGATGCTGCTCAGTTCTCGGATACGCTGTGTAGCCGTACATGCGTGAGTGTCTCCGCTGTACTGCATGACCACCCGCATGTGTGGTCCCTGGCTAGCGCTGTGGAAGCTACCCGTGGGTTGCAAGTTCCTCTACAATTGTGCATGACTTATCACGTGTGTTCAGGCTTGCAGCCGCTGCCAGGTGTCCTTTGCTATGCTGATTTGTGTCTGGCTGTGCTTACAGTGTGCGAGGCCACACATCCCCTGCTTTTATGAGAAGTGGGTGTGTGCTAGAATTATTGCTCCAGCCTATCGTTGTGAGGCAGCTCCTATATAAAGTACCCCTGCCCTGTTGGGCATTGCCAGAGCTTCGCACTGAGTTCCTGAACCTAGGCATGTGTGTTTTTGTGTTCAGCTCCTGCTCTGATTGCCATAATTTCTGGGAGAGCTGATCCCCTTTGTCCTGTCTTGTGTTTTTCGCCTGCTCTGGGGGCACAATACCCAGAACGCCTTTCCTGGAGGCTGCATATCCAGGCCTGTTCCTGTTGTGTCTTGTTTCCTGAATCCTTGATCCTGGATCTGTTCCTGTACCTGACTCTGTCTAAACTGTTTATGCTGTGTTATGTTACTGAAGTCCTTCTGTGTCCTGAACTCTGTACCCAGTGATTGTGACTCTTTGCTAACTGACATTCTGTGATCTAATCTGGGTTCATCTTGGAAGTAGGAGTTCAGTGTGTCTGCTGAGTTTCTGCTACTCTATGCTCAGCTTGTTATTCGGTGCAATACCCGGGCAGCTCCTGTTCAACCAGGCAGGGTTTGCTCCAGACTGCTTTGGTTCCTTTTTAGGTTGCTGCCAGATGTACGGAGCCCGATGAAAGTGTACTCTTGTCTGGAACTTGATGACAATGGCCTGATGTCTGGTGTCTGATGACCACTTCCAGATGTACGGATTCTATCTTTCTCTGCCTGATGCCTGGAGCCTGCCAATCACTACCAGATGTCCGGAGCCTGATGACTGCGGCTTCATGTCCGGAGCCTGATGTCCACAGCCTGATGTCTGGAACCTGTCGATCGTTGCCAGACATCCGGAGTCCGATGACAGTGTTCTGATGTACTACCTGAGATCCGAATCCTGATGTCCTCGTGTCCTGCCTGAGACCTGATGACCTGATGTCTGGCTCGAGTCCCAATTTCCTACCTGATGTCCTGGTGTCCTACCTGATGTCCTGATGTCTGCCTTGTGCTCTGATGTCCAGTCTATGCTCTTATGTCCAGTACGTGTTCCGATGGACAGTTCATGTTCCGATGTCCAGTTCGTGTTCTTATGTCCCTTCCGTGTTCCGATGTCCAGCCTTTGTCCAGATGTCCAGTCCCTGGTTCTGATGGTCCGAGTTGTGCTCTTGAGCCGGTCCCAAATGTGTTCCTGGATGGATTCCTCCTCCGTGGTTTCCGCGAGTCTCCAGATCTGTTCCCTGGTGATGGTCCCACCAGTGAGTCCTGGACCTGATTAGCCAATGCCTGGTGCTGTAGTGCCAACATTCCCGGACCTGTGCTATCCGTGTCTTGCTTATGTTCTGATTTCCTGCCGGGTTCCCTGGGGTCTTACCCGTGATTGCTCCTGCCGTTGTCTGAAGGCTGCCTGAGTTCAGTTTCTGATGCTCTCCTGCTGTGCCTGTTCTATGCCTGAGGCCTGAGAGAGAGGCTATCCTAGTATGTCCGTGCCAGATAACCCTGGACTGCATCAACCTGTGATGACCCTAGCCATCATTTGAAGTCTGCCTGAGGTCAGTCTGATGTTCTCCTGCTGAGCCTGTGCTATGTCCGAGGCCTGAGAGAGAGGGCATCCTAGTATGCCCGTGCCAGACACCCATGGATTGCGTCAACCCGTGATAACCTCCTGTCACCGTCTGAAGCTAGTCCGAGGTCGGTGTCTGATGTTCTCCTGCTGTGCCTGTGCTACGCCTGAGGCCGAGAGAGAGGCCATCCAAGTTTGCCAGTGCCTGATGACTATGGATTGCATCAACCCATGATGACCTCTTGCTTCACCTGTCAACCTGTGATGTGTTTCCTTCGTGATGTGCATATTCCGAAACCTGGTTTTACATGTTTTTTGCTTGATTTAAGTAAACTTTATGTTTCTTCATACCTGAAGTTGTGCGGTGTCCTTTAGTCCTGCATATGGCCATCTTGTCCACAAGCTCAGCTGTCACAGACCCCGATCACTACCCTTCTCTAGTCCAGGTGGGCCCGGGTCCCCCAGTGGTCCAGTGGATCCACATTCCACGATCACCTGGGATGCATACCCCGTTGTCGTTATGGTTCGACGACATGGGAGCATTGGCTGGGTATGCCACACTGTGTCCCCGATCATAACAGTGATTAGCACAGTTTAGTTACAGAGCAAGCTCAACCATTATTCTTCCTCTATGTAAAGTCTACAGGGTATTGTATCTAGTGTCATAAGAGTTTTTGCTCTTGGCACGGCATCTGCACCATTCTTATGTACGGTTAGCACAGTTTAGTTTCAGAGCAAGTTCAATCCATGTGCTAACATTCCTGTGACGTTTAACAGGGAATATTACTTAGCATTGTTAAGGCACTACCTCTCTGTGAAGTAACTGAGCTTGGTACTCTGCGCTCTGCTCACCCTATGTGGCGTTAACACTGTGTGCTTACTGTAACTCTCGCTGTTTTGTTCCATTATTATTCTCACTAGCAGCAGGTTCATTTCTGTATGGTGTACCCAGCGTTGCGATTGCACTTTATTTTTATTTTATTTAGTGCAATCTGTCAACTCTAAAAGATAGTTTGGTACATCATTTTCATTTCAACTATATGATTTAAGCCATTTACTTGCAACAGGGAACTATGCAAGACTATGATTAAGAACATGATAGTTCGAAATGCTACACAAAAAACAGGGCATATTCCTGGGAATTTATCTCCCTTTTTCTTTTATTGCCCTTTTATCTATTTAATGAAATTATAATAAATATCTTATTTTTAATCAATGTCCCCCCCCGGATTTGCTGCTGGTTACCTACTTCTAATTTGTTCCATTCTGCTGGTGACACAGCCAATTTCCTTGCACTGCCAGAGGGTTTAACTGGACATTGATGAGCTGGAAAAACTTTTTCTTTTTGTGATTCTGGTTTGCTGCAATCATTCCTTTTTCTTTTGTGATTTTTTATAAATTAATATAAATTTACTCTATTATGGACATGTATCCTTCGATGTTGGAGGATGAGAATTTCTGGAATATCAATAATCAAGCTAGATTTAGAAAAGCTGCCAATATTTTTTCTGCACGAGAAAACAGTATTCTTGTTGATCAGCAATATTTAAAAGATCACATGAAAAATTTGAATAAATAAATTACTGTCAGACTAAAGACATGGTTGGATTCCACCACCTTAGAGACTTATTTAGATAAATGTATCATCCTTTGGTTTTGCTTAAAAAAAGTGCCAAATAATTACATATGATGAGGAATTTCCCACATTATGGGATGGCATTATTTTGGACTGCTTTGCAAAATCAAAATTAATACAACTCATTATTAAGTTTGAAAAAAAAGACTAAAATGGCTACAGTAGAAACTACCACAGAGACAGCTGTGGATGAGAAAACTCATGGGGTCTCGACAAGATGTAGAAAAGAAGGAGAACGACTCCAGAGACGACATCATCTATGAGGTACCTGGATGGAAAATTTTTTTGTGATATTAATTCTCATGTTTTTATTTATGTTAGGAGCATTAAAGGGGTTATACAGGTTTGTGATGAGTCTGCAGTCATTCTATGACACTGCATACTTCTGAATACTCACAGTGCTCACTGCACGCTGATAGGATTCTCTTGTGCTGGCGATTTACATACATGTGGTCACATGCTGACTAGACATGTGTGGCCTCACTCAATGAAAATTAACTGAGCGAGGCCAGAATCTAGCCAGAAGTATACAAATTGCATGCTTGTGCTGCCATGACCGTCCACCCTGTAGGGCGAATCCTAAGAGTGAGTATAAATATGTGATTCTTCAGATTTTGTATTAGTTTAGCCTGATGAAGAGACCTGAGTAGTCTCGAAAGCTTGCAATTTGTTACCATCTTTTCAGTTAGCCATTAAAAGGTAACAACCACTGAGGACTCTCAAGTCTAAATATTTTTCTATCTACTGGCTAACACGGTACGAAGATACACATCTTTCCTATATCAGTGCATTCATTGTGAGAATTCAGAAGCCTGCAATTTCAGGATTCAGCTCACTGTCAGGATTCAGCTTTGCAGGTTCCAGTAGTCATCATATGGACACTTCACTCATATGTGATTTTCATACTTATGGTTCTGTAACTACAAGCTTCTTTTCCTGTTTCTCTCAGTTTTTCACTGAACTTTGAGAGAATTAGGGAGAGCAGCTCTTTGGTACATGACTAAGTGTGCAAATCGCATATGTGCTTCGGGAGAACACGCCTAACTGAATTCTTGTTTTGGGTGACAGAAAACCAAGATACACCTCTGTCTCTAGTCATTACATGTTCAGTACGTTCTAATTTGGACAATTAAAACAGATAATCAAAAATTAAGATGTGCCCTTTCCTTAAAATATTAACAAAAAAAATCTCCTTCAGGCCTTTATAAAGAAGCAAGTCAAGAAAAGCTTGGTAGGTTCATGCACCAAAAGTTTGCATCTGCAACTGGCCAGCATACGTGGGTAGAGTGTACAGGTCGAATACTGGATTATTTTATCAATGGAGTATAAAAAAAAATATGGGGTGAGAATATATATATTTTTTACAACACTCACACTTTGTGAGGTTTAAGCTTAAGTTTAAATTTCTGAATTAAGCATATTTTTCTTTTGTCTTTAAAAAAAAAGTTCAACAAAATATTAAACTACTTGTACCAATCATTTTTGTCCAGGCAATTTTCAATGTTTTTTTTTCTGTTTAACCACAGTTCAAAAGCAATGTCTAATTTTCATTGATTTATATTCAGCAATTTAACTAAAAAAATGTTTTAGTCAGTTTCCAGTTATTTCAGTGCCCATTCTCGGTTTTTCTTAGTTCAACAGAAGGGTACCATCAATCTATGTGTGCATATGCAATTTGTATTTATACACTCATTCATATACGTTTATAAAAAATAAAATAATCTGCAAAACCCTTTTAATTATTGTAATTGAAAATAATTTACCAAATGAAAGTGTATTATTAGTTATACTTTATTCAAAATTGGCTAATTTTACCAATGAGTTGCTAGAGAAACATAATAGAAAACGATGTTGAGGTAGATATAGCAAAAAACATTATCCACTATCACATTATTTATTACCAATGAAAACAAATTTACTGTTTCACTATATTAAGTATCTGTATTGATTTTTTTTTTCGCTTTTTGCCCTTGGCCAATCATTCAATTTTTCATATGTCATTGTTTTCAAGACCTGGAAATGGATTTGCTATAGGCAGTGGATTTTTAATTAGCTATTTGCTTACTGTGTTCTTGCACAATATTAATGTCTAGTCTGTCATTCTATTTAAAATAGTTTGTTTTGACAACACACACATTTTCCAATTACCCTTTCAGTAAATATTAAATCAATGAATATGCTATGCTGTGGGCATTTAATTTGTTAAATTTTAGAGTAGTATACTTCCAAAAAAATACAAAAGCGTGTTTTGTTCCAGAATTTCAGGCAAGGAATTAATATCCTAATAACACTCATGTTATAAACATGTAATGAAGACTGCTTATAGTCACCAGAGGTTGCATTCACTAGAGTCTGATACTTCAGGGGCACAAAAGCCACAAAAGTAGATACTTGTAATATAAATAGGGCCCAAAAGTTTACATCACCTAACTCATGGATGCATGTCTCCAGAGGCATGAGCTGGGCATAACTTACTTGTCAATACAACGGGAGTTTGAAATTTTCACTTAGAAACATCCACTGCTGCTTGTTTCTGGAAAATGCAGATGGAGTCAAAATTGACAGTACATCTGTAGATAAATTCCTATAGGATTATAATTTCCAAAATGAGGTCACTTGAAGGAGGATTCTGCTCTTCAAGCACTTAAGGGCTCTGTATGGAGACAGCAAACTATTCTAGGAAAATCTGCGTTCCAGGAGGCATATAGCACTCTTTCCCTCAAAAGTCTCTCCGTATGGCTAAGTAGTACTGTAGAACCACATATGGGGTATTGCCAATTTCAGTAGAAATTGTGTGACAAATTTTGGTGCCATTTTTACCCATTTTCCAGTATGAAAATGCAAAACTTGGGGCTAAGACACAATCTTGGTGGTAAGAATGAAAATTATTTTACCTTCATTGCTCAATGGTATAAAAGTTTGTAACACACCTGTGGTGTCAATAAAATCATTGCACTACAAGATGAATTCATTTAGAGGTTTAATTTGTAAAATGGGGCCATTTATGGGGGGTTCTGCTGTGTTGGCATCTCAGGAGCTCTGCCAATGTAACATGGTACCCTCAAACAAGTACAGCAAAATATGCACTGTAATATGGTTTTTCTTCCCTTCTGCGATTTGCATTGTGCCTCAAAAGTAGTTTTCAATTACATATGGGCTATCGGTGAACTCAGGAGTAATTGCACAACAAATTTTGGTGTCCATTTTCCCTTGTTACCCTTGTGAAAATATAAAATTTGAAGCTAAAAAAGAGTTTTGCGGAAAAATGTGATTTTATTATTTTCACGGCTAAACATTATAAACTTCTGTAAAGCACCTGAGGGTTCAATGTGTTCAATAAACATCTAAATAAGTTCCCAAAGGGGTCTAGTCTCCAAAATGCTGTCACTTGAGGGGGATATCCACTGTTTAGGCACATCAAGGGCTCTCTAAAAGAGACATGGCATTCGCTAATTATTCCAGCAAATTTTGCATTCAAAAACTCAAATGGCACTCATTCCCTTCCAAGCCCTGCCATACACCAAAACAGTTGTTTTCCTCAACATATTGGGTATCTCCACACTCAGGAGAAATTGCACAACAAATTGTATTGAGCAATTTCTTCTGTTACCCTTATGAAAATGCAAAATTTGGAGCTAAATAGATTTATCTGGGAAAAAGAGATGTAGTTATTTTCACGTCTTAACGTTATAAATTTCTGTGAAGCACCTGTGGGTTCAAGGTGCTTAATACACATCTAGATAAGTTCCCTAAGGCGTCTTTTTTCCAAAATGGTGTCACTTGTTGGGGGTTTCCACAGTTTAGGCACATCATGCCAGCAAATTTTACATTCAAAAAGTGCAATGGCTCTCCAAACGCGACATGACACCCGCAGACCATTCCTTCAAAGTCTGCAATCCAAAACGTCACTACTTCCCTTCCGATCCCTGCCATGTGCCCAAACAGTAGATTTCGCCCACACAATGGGGTATCAGCATGTTCAGGATAAATTGCACAAAAAATTGTATGGTCTTTTGTTACCTTTGCGAAAGTAAAAAAAATAAGTCTAAACTAAATTTTTGGGAGAGAAAAGTAAATGTTTATTTTTTTCTTTCACATTCCAAAAATTCATGTGAAACACCTGAAGGCTTAATAAACTTTTTGAATGTGGTTTTGAGTACCTTGAGGGGTGCAGTTTTTCGAATGGTGTCACTTTTTGGTATTTTCTGTCATATAGTCATCTTCTTGTAAAAATGGTCAACTTTTAATCCTTATAACTTCCTAACAAAGCAAAATTATGTTTTAACTCCTTCACCCCAAGGGCGGTTTGCACCTTTATGACCGGGCCAATTTTTACAACTCTGACCACTTCCACTGTCTCTTTATGAGGTTATAACTCTGGAATGCTTCAAC
>VIAB01004108.1:81790-94246 GCA_009801035.1 Oophaga pumilio | reverse complement strand
CCCAGAAAAAAATTGACATGGGGTTCCACTATAAAATTGAACCAGCAAAGGCTAGGAAGACAGCTGTGTGCTGATATTAATAGCCTAGGAAGGGGCCATGGATATTGGCACCCCTCAGGGTAAAAACATCAGCTCTCAGCTACCCCAGAAATGGCGTATCTTATAGATGTGCCATTTCTGGCACTTAGCCTCGCTCTTCCCACTAGCCTTGTAGCTTTGGCAAGTGGGGTTCATATTTGTGGTGTTGATGTCACCTTTATATTGTTAGGTAACATCAAGCCCATGGCTTGGTAATGGAGAGGCATCTATAAGATACCTATCCATTACTAATCCATAGTTACATGGTAAGTAAAGACAAAGCGAGAATAAAGTCCTTTATTTGAAATAATCACACACACTCCTTTATTGAATCTTAATTTATAATACTTACTGAATGCCTAATCCCTGACACCCTCGTGTCCTGCAACAAAAATAAAATAATAAACCAACTTATAATACTCCCTGTCCGACGTAGTCCATTTACCGAGTGTCACATGACGATCTCACATGTAGAATAGTCACATTGGGACATGTCTGCTCTACCTGGCCTCCCTTGATACACTGAAAGAAGGTGATCGCTCCCGCAGTCACTGCATTGATATGAGAGTTCATCAGCTCCAGTGCTCTTACTTACTTTCCAATGCCGTTAGTGACAGCACCAAAGCTGGTGAACTCCGGTGAGCTCTTATGGCTGCTCAGTGATACACTGCAGGAGCGATTACCTCCTGGCAGTGTATCGCTTGAGGCTTCATAGAGAGGTCAGATCTCCTGATAAGACTGTTCTACACATGAGATCGCTGTGGGACACTTGGATTACCTGGACTATGGCGGACAGGGAGTATATGTTGGTTTATTATTTTACATTATTTCTAGGAGAAAGGGGTGTTGGGGATTTAGTGTGAGGTGAGTGTAATGGGTTTTTATTTTTATGTGAATATGTATGTAATTTTACTTTTTTTTTAACTGTGAACACAGGCGCCCGCAGATGATACTACTCTCCCATCAGTGGCACCTGCTGTTACTGTTATCAGTGACAGCAGACATAGCCCAATGGGAGCAGTAGTCTCATGGACCCACATCTGCTTTTTTACCACAGGTCACAGTCAGCTGTGGAATCATACTGACATCTGCTAGCATGACCGACAGTACCAGTTGTAGTGTTACCACACACAGCAACACACAACCGAACACAGCCACACACAAATGCAGACACCCGCACACACACAGACACACACAGACATCGCAGACAGACATGCACATGTTGTCTGCTAACACATGTTCTCCGCCCAAACACATATTCTCTGCCCACACACTTCTTCCTCCTTCTGACATCATTTCCTTTTCTGCAGCGCTTTTGGCAGCAAATCCGCAAACCTTTTTACACCTGCGATTTTGCTGCAGATTTGATTAATTCAATGGAAGTCAATGGGTGCAGAAATGCTGCAGATCCACAATAAGAATTGACATGCTGCGGAAAATAAAATGCTGAAAATAAGGACAGAAATTTCTGCAGCATGTGCACAACAATTCAGGAATGCCATTGAAAGTCATAGAATGAATGATTGAATGACGTAGAAAGTGGCAGCAGCATCTGTGTCATGAAGGGAAGCTGTGTCTGTAAGAGTGAAAAAGGACTCAGAGAGTGATTGTAAATTGAGGTGTTTGAGATTTCTGCGAGGGTGAGTGAGTTTGTGGAGCGAGGGTTGCACACTAGCAGAGGAGAGGAAATAGAATGTCAGTAGGTTGTGGTCAGACAGGGGGAGGGGTGAGTTAGTGAAATTAGTAAGGGAACAGAGTTGGGTGAAGATGAGGTCCAGCGTGTGACCATCTTTTTGAGTGGCCACGGAGGACCATTTAGTAAGGCCAAAGGAGGCAGTGAGCAATAAAAGTTTAGAGGCAGCTGGGGTGGAAGCATCAATGGGGATATTGAAGTCACCAATGATGATAGTGGGGATGTCAGTAGAAAGGAAATGAAGTAGCCAGGTGGTGAAGTGGTCAAGGAAGGTGGAGATGGCTAGTTCTTGGGGTGGTAGATGACAACCAGCTCGAGGTTGAAGGGGGAATAGATGCAGACGGAATGCACCTCAAACGAGGGAAGAGTAGCGGAAGGTGGTAGCGCAATTGGGGTAAAGAACAAATATCAGACAGAAGCAATCCAACTCCTCCACCACGTTTGTTGCTGGGGTGAGTGGTGTGAGAGAGATTCAATCTGCCATAGGAAAGTGCCGCTGGAGAGGTTGAGTCAGAGGGAGTGAGCCATGTTTCAGTGATGCCAAGGAAGGAGAGTTTGTTGGTGATAAAGAGGTCATGGATATACAATATTTTGTTGCAGTCAGAGCGTGCGTTCCATAGTGCTCCAGGTAGGGGGACGGGGGAGTGGGTGCTGTATGAATGGGTATGAGGTTATCATGATTGCAGAAACGTGTAGAGGATCATGGCACGGTATTAGAAATGAGTGTGGGGATGTGTTGAGGAGGGCAAGGATTTGGGGATACGTCACCAGCAATAAGGAGTAGCAGACAGAACGTTAGAAGGTAGGAGCAGAATAGGACATGATGTGGCCGTGTGTTTCTGGAGTAAAAGGATTATATGTGAAGGAACAGTTCTGAGGAGGAAGTGAGATGGATGGGGAAGAAGGAGGGAGAAATGACTACTTCCTTAGTAGGTGGAGGGATTAAAGGAGACAGGAAGAAAGAAAGTAGTAGGGGGTGAAAGTGAAATGTAACCAAAACATAGTGGTTGTATATTCTATTAACTTGAGTCAATTCCAGTCCAATTCTAGTCTAATTCAGAGTATTGTAATTAGAAATCTGTAATTTGAAATCTGGAATTTGAAAGATGGCTAGATCAGACTGCGTCGTGATCAGACGCATGGCTCTCAATATGTCTGCAGCTAAGAGCGGTTAGCTGTGAGAGGGGAGGTGGGCATGTGTAGCCAGAACCCATGTTCAGAGCCAATACAAGGGTCATAAAGGGGGGGTTGAAGGCTTAGATTGAACACTCAGATAAGCATGGAAGATACAAGAGGAATGAGATACATATGGATAGAAAATGATGAGTAGGTAAAAGGATTATATGCACTTCATAAAGACAGTCAAAATGCAGGGAAAAGCTGGGTTAATGATAGCATACCAGAGAGGGATTATATGCACTTCATATAGTCAGTCAAAAAGCAGGGAAAAGCTGGGTAGATGATAGCATACCAGAGAGAGATTATATGCACCTCAGATAAGTGACCAGGTGGCGAATTTGACTTATGACTCAGGATCTGGCTAAGGAATATCAGAGTCTGGAGTCATCACAATATCAGTTGCAGATAATCAATTTTATGAATACCTCCTATAGCCCTACACTGCCGACAATGGCTGTGACGTCAGTACCCTCTGATATACAGTAGGTCTCTCCCAAACTTGTAATGGACTTCGTTGATACATTTTTGGGAGATAAAGACCAATTTAGGGTATTCAAGGACAGCAGTAAGTTATTTTTTACCCTGCACCCCGATCATCAGGTGATAAATTCCAGAGAGAGAATAATCATGTCCCTGACGCCCCTTCTTCTCTGGAGGAGGCCATGACCCAGGCCATATGAACAGACCTCAGAATCTATGAGAGACATGGTAAACAGCAAGCTGCCACTTGTAGTTCCCGGGATCAGGTCCATTTTCCAGAGGTGGAGCTATTGAAGGTTCCAGTTTCTAGTCTTTGTGTTGTGGAGAAAAGATGCAGACAAGAGATTGGACAGTGTCTGTACTGTGGTCTCTATGAACATTTTCTCAATAATTGTTCAACTTGTCTTCAAGCTAGAAAACCATAGGGAGAACATCTGAATCTGGATGAAGGCCAGGTTTAGCAGCCAAGCAAAGCTTGTTGAAAGGTTGCAATGCAGCCATGTCAAGAATTGGCATAGCTTTGATTAGCCGGCACAGTGTGTAAAAAACTAAATAAATAAATTAAAAAGAACAATGTGGGACCCCTATTTTTTTAATAACTAGTCAAGATAAAGCTTACAAATACTAATGTGAAATAATGACCAAATACTGATTGTGTGAACGTAACCTAATAAAAGTTATTATTGTCAGTGGCACATCTCTCTTTATAAAGAGTAGATGTCTTGTTAACAATATACATATTATATTGGGCCCAAATGATATTAGTAGCAATCACTTCTCACCATATAGTTTGCATTGGCTTTTGTAAAATCTGCAAATCTACTTGATATATTGTTGCTCCTTTAGGCAGGCAATTTTATCAGGTAAATTTACCTTTACTTTGTGCTATATCACTTGTTCTCAAGCCAAAAGGAAAGTAAGCACTAATTAAAAGGACTGTACAGCATTCATTAGGTTTTTAACGTGACTATTGCGTTTTACTTGGTCTGTTTCCCAGATTGGCACAGATATGTGAAATATATTTTAGACAGTTAATCTTACATCTCTTTTATTTGTCATGAATGGCATTTCTTGTGCGCTATTTTTATTTTAGGATTCCAAGCCTCTGCATGCACTAAACAAAGGTTATATTCTTCATGCTGTGCTTTCCTGTTTCAAAATGTTGTCACCTGACATCTCAATCTCTTCTGAGTGGTGGGGAGTCTAATAACAAAATACAGAGCTCAAAGAAGACCAGACGTATCCGTACTTGTTTTTTATCAGTTCTGGAATCATCTTAATAAGTGTTGATATTGTTACAGTATTTGTGTGGATTTATGCTGTTCTATCTTGCACATAAAATGTTTTCTTTTTTTTCCTTATTTCTACTTTTGTTTCCATACATAGAACTAGAATTTGAGTTTTAATGCCTATAAGGCTTAAAAATAATAAATGTATATTATACATTATGTATAATATCAATGTAACAAATGAAATAACACATTTAACATATTCTTTATAAATAAATGTTTCTGGGTTTATATGTCAAGGAAATACAGTGCAGACCAAAAGTTTGGACACACCTTCTCATTCAAAGATTCTTCTGTATTTTCATGACTATGAAAATTGTAGAATCACACTGAAGGCATCAAAACTATGAATTAACACATGTGGAATTATACATTACACTTTACAAAAAAGTGTGAAACAACTGAAAATATGTCTTATATTCTAGGTTCTTCAAAGTAGCCACCTTTTGCTTTGATTACTGCTAATTAATGCTCCACATTCACCAGACCTGAACCCAATCGAGATGGTTTGGGGTGAGCTGGACCGCTCACCGCTTCAATTTTGAATAATCCCCTAAAGTGTCACCAACAAAGCACCCCCACACCATCACACCACCTCCTCCATGCTTCACGGTGGGAACTAGGCATGTAGAGTCCATCCGTTCACCTTTTCTGCGTGCAAAGCAGTAATCAAAGCAAAAGGTGGCTACTTTGAAGAACCTAGAATATAAGACATATTTTCAGTTGTTTCACACTTTTTTGTAAAGTGTAATGTATAATTCCACATGTGTTAATTCATAGTTTTGATGCCTTCAGTGTGATTCAACAATTTTCACAGTCATGAAAATACAGAAAAATCGTTGAATGAGAAGGTGTGTCCAAACTTTTGGTCTGTACTGTATGTAATTTTAAAATATAACAATATTTACAGTTTATGGGTGGAGCAATTCAATGCAAGAATATGAAAGCAAGGTAAAACGATATTTCTTGCAGATTGCCTATAGTATATCAGATTGTTTTATATCACTCTGATGTCCCCATATGCCTCATAAAAAAGTCATAGACCACCTTATTATACAGGTTAATTACTATGTTTCAAGGGTAACCCTGCATGGAAATTTTTGTTGACTGTTCTTCTCTACATTGAGAAAAAAATGTACACAAAAAGGTTGTGGATATACAATGGGTACCTTTTAGAGAAAATGTTGGTTAATACACAGAGATCTTAATTTGAAATAACATTGAGGGGAATGTGACAGAAAACACAAAAAGTGCCACTATTTTAAAATCTGAATCCCTCAAAGTGCTCAAAACCACATCCAAAGAGTTTATTAACCTTTTAGGTGCTTTGCACAAATGAAAGCAATATGAAAGGAAAAAATGAAAATTTGAATTTTTCCAACAAAAATATTGTTTAAACTCAAAGTTTTGAATTTTCACAAGGGCAATAAAAAAAGTTGACTTTTGGCAAGGTAACTCATTGTGCAATTTCTCTTGATTACAAAAATACAGGGGAAAATTGCTTTTTGGGCTTTTGCCAGGGCTTACAAGCAACATTTGACTTTATGGAGCTCAAAATTTGCTGAAGTAAATAGTAGAGGCCATGTTACTTTTGCAGAGCCCTTGATGTTCCAAACAATGAAAAATCCCCACAATTGACACCATTTTCAAAACTACACCCTTCAAGGTATTTATCTAGATGTGCGATGAGCAAACTGAACCTACAGGTGCTTCACAGAATTTTATATTATTCAGCAGTGAAAATAAAAATGTTATATTTCTCACAAAAATGATGCTTTAACCCTCAAATTATTCATTTCTAAAGGGATAACAGGAGAAAATGGACCATTCAGTTTGTTGTGCAATTGCTCTTGAGTACACGGATACTCCGTATGTGGTAAAAAACTACTGTTTGGGTGCTCAGAAGGGCTCGAAAGGGAAGGAATATTATTTGACATTAGAGCACAAAAGTGACTGAAGTATATAGCAAAACCCATGTCGCATTGCAGAGCCCTTGATGTACATACAGAGTGGAAATCAATGACAAGTGACCACATTTTGCAAACAACACCCCTCAATAAATTTATTTCAAAACTGGATAAGCACCTTGAACCCAGACGTATTTCAAAGAATTTTAGAACATTGCGCTGTGAAAAAAAATAATCACATTTTGCCAACAAAAATGCTGATTAGCCCCAATTATTGCATTTTCACAAAGATAAAAGAAGAAAATAGACCATACAATTTGTTGTGCAAGTTCTTCTGATTACAGAGATACCCTATATGTGGTGGAAAACTACTGTTTGACAACTGATAGGACTCAGAAAGGAAGGAATACCATTCAACTTTTGGTGCACAAGCTTGGCTGAAGTAGATAGCGGACGACATGTTGTGTTTGAAAAACCTCTATTGTGACTAAAAAGTAGAAACTGCCACAATTGACCCCATTTTGAAAACTAGACACTTCCAGGAATTTATCTAGAGATGTGGTCAGCACTTTGAAGCCACAGAAATTAATAATGTTTTGCTGTGAAAATAAAAAAAATACAATTTTCCTACAAAATGTTGTTTTAGCCCCAATTTTTTCATTTCCTGAACAGTGGCAGGAGAAAATGGACCACAGTGTCTGTTGTTCAATTTTCCATGAGATCATCGATACCCCATATGTGGTGGAAAATGACTATCTGGGCGCTTTGAAGGGAAAAAGCAGTATTCAATTTTTGGAGCGGAACTTTGTCTGAAGTAAGTAGCGGACACCATTTTGCATTTACAGAGCCCCTGATGTACTTAAACAGAGGAAATCCCACAATTGGCCCCATTTTGGAAACTACACTCCACAAAGCATTTAACTAGAGGTGTGTTGAGCAACTTGAACTCTCAGGTGCTTCACAGGATATTATAACGATGAATTGTAAAAATAAAAAAATAAAAATAATCACATATTTCAAACAATAATGTATGCCTTAGCCATAAGTTTTGCATTTTCATGCCACCCAAGGGCTTTGATTAATTCTATTCCCATAGGTCAGTTCCTCCGATTGAGGAGAATTTGTTCACGGGAGGAAGATTTTTTGAAACAGGCGGAATTACTTAAGTCTAGATTTCTTGAGTGTGGGTATAGTAAGAGGTCTGTTAAGAGGGCATTTAACAGGGAAAGACACAATACTCGCCATAATGCCTTATATGTGAATCCTCGGCAAAAACAGAGAAATGTAGTACGTTTTATTACTCAGTTCAATGGGCAGAATGATCAATTACGAACCTGCCTTAATAAACATTGGGGCATACTGAAAACAGATCCTATTATATCTAAATTCATAGGTGATGGGCCTCAGATCACGTTTAGAAGATCTCCGAACCTTGGTGACAAGTTGGTCAGGAGTCATTATGAATCCCATCAGAAACAGGTGTCTAATAAAGGATGTAAACCGTGTGGCTCTTGTGTGGCATGTCCAAATGTCACCAAGGCACGGAGCTTTGTCAATTCTGACAGCACCCATGAGTTTGATATTAGGCATAATATTTCTTGCACCTCCACATGTGTTATCTACTTTGCTACGTGTCCATGCGCCCTCATATATATTGGTCTCACCACGAGACAGCTGAAGGTGAGGGTACGCGAGCACGTTTTGGGTATCAAAGCGGCAAAGGATGTGGAGGACATTTCTGCCTTAAAAACTATTCCGAGACATTTTAGATTACATCATGACTGTGATTCTTCTGGCCTAAAAGTTTTAGGGATTGATATGCTTGCCACCAATATTAGAGGTGGCAATATGAGTAAGAGATTGGCCCAATTGGAGGCCAAATGGATTTGGACCCTGAACACAGTCTTTCCATTTGGTCTCAATGAGAGTCTTTCATTTGCACCTTTTTTATGAACTTATGTATTTTATGTTTTTAATTTTATTCAACATTTATTTTCTAGTTATCGCGGATCTTATTGGAATATAAGGCCTATTATGAGCATTTTTTGCCAGATGATGCCAATATTCATATATGAAGAATTCCCTTAGATGGATACTGCCTTGTGATTCCATCATATTGTTCTTGGATGTTTCTGTCTATATTACCATTTTCATTAATTGCTTTGTATTTGTTATATTATTGTAAGCTGCATATTTTGATATGTCTGTAACACTGTATTTGTACCAATGTTATGCGATAATATAAGGGGTTAAAATGTTGTTTTTTTATTATTTCTTATATATTTAATATGTCAGATTATGTAGTTTGATTTCTGTATTTTTGATGATGGGTTTAGCCAGCATTTGTTACCCTGTTTTATATTATTTTTGTCTGAGCATTTGTATTGTGATTTTACCTGCAGGCAGTGTGTTGTGCGCATGGGCGGCTTGCTCATTCGGGTGGTCATCATGGCAGCGGCGTCAATATGTAACCGGACATGCGGTGTTCCGATGTGGATGGTCACATGACGTCAGCTGTGATGCGGCTTCCATTTTGGACCTGCTGCGCATGCGCCGATTAATCACACATCGCATTCGGGTGGTCGTCATGGCAGCGGCGTTTACATGTGACCGGACATATCGTGGTCCAATGTGGTTGGTCACGTGACGTCAGCTGTGATGCGGCTTCCGTTCTGAACCTGCTGCGCATGTGCTAATTGATTACACTGCTAGCTTACCTATTTAAAAGACAGCGGTGTTTATTATTACCATCCCCTGACGAAGGAAGCTTATTCCAAAACGTGCATCTGGATGCGTTCTAGGAGGTACTCACACATTGTTACAGGGTCTCCAGGTATGATCCTCTCCAATATCTTTCATATTATCAGCACAGGAGTCATTCTGGTAATGTCCCTCTATTTTGGAGAGTTGCGCCATTAATATAGCACTTCTATGTCCAGGGTTTTACATGGTACCATTTTTTAAGGCACATTATACTAATTTATACCACAAAAAAAGGGGGGTTATGTAGTTTAGATATATTGTGCACACATTGTTGTGTTGGCACCTTTTTCTTATTGTGAGTTTACCCTTATATTTTTGGTAGATTTGTACACCATTATTGTGGTATATTATTATTTATTATTTTTTATTTTCATTGATGGTGATTGTCACATATATTTCAAAAAATCAGTTGCTCCACTGTTTTTTCTATTTTCTTTTATTTTCCTGGACTTAGTGGTGTGAGTGTGCTATTGGTTTAGTTTATGGCCTGATATTAGCTATGTTAATATTGTGATATTACATATCATATTTTCTACCTGGTTATTCACATGTGTACCCCAGTATATTAATAGATTTTTTATTTTTTGTGTGTCCTCCTATTTTAATTTTGATTTTTTTATTGTATATTTTACATTACGTGTTTTTGTTTGTCTGTGCATTATTATTTTCTATTAAAATAAAAATAAAGCTTTGTATTTTGTCTAATCCTGCCTATGGTGGAATTCTTCCTCATCCAATTCTCATACACCTGGGTGTTTGTTTGGGCACATAGCAGGGCTCAGGAGAGAAGGAGCGCCATTTTGACTGGAATAGATTGTGGACGCCATGTCACATTTGAATAAAACCTGTGACATGCCAAAACAGCTGAAACCCCCATAAGTGACCCCATTTTGTAAACTATACCTCTCTATGAATTTAACTAGAGGTATATTGAGCATTTCTAACCCTCAGGCCATTCACAGAGTTGTATAACATTTTCCTAAGTAAACTAAAAACTACAATTTTTTTCCACTAAAATGCATTGGCCCCAGTTTTTAGTTTTCAAAACAAAAAAAATAATTGAAGAAAATGAACTCTGCCATTTGTTGCACAATTTCCCTTGAGTATGCCAATGCCCAATATAAGTCCTAAAACTACTAGAGAGGCACATTGCTAAACTCAGAAGGGAGAGAGTGCCATATTGTATTTCATATTTTGCTGGAAAGGTTTGAGGGTGCCATGTGAAATTGGCAGAGCCATTGAAGTGCCAGAACAGCAGAAATACTTATAAGTGATCCCACTTTACAAACTACACCACTCAATGAATTCATCCATGGTTGTATTCAGCATGCTGACAGCACATGTGCCTCATAGAATTTTATACTATTGGGTGGTGAAGAAAGAATAATTATATTTTTACCATTAAAATGATGTTTTAGCCCCAAGTTTCCATAATTTGCAGGCATAGTGGAAAGCTCAGACGAGAAGGAGCATTATATTATATTTCAAAATGAATCCATCTGTCTCAATACAGTAAATTTTCCATCTGGAATTTTGTCAGAGATTTACACTGAAACCCCCTTATAAGCACTCAGCCTGGAGGGAAGGATAAATGTGAGCAAAACCTTACTAAAATTTTTGGGAGAGCAAAGAAACAGAAGACCAAGCTATAAAGTGCTTCCACTCAGAGGCATCGAGTATCCAGACGTATTGGTGGGTCTAAAAGAAACAAGGGAAAAATGGGCTGACGAATTGAGAAATTGAAGGAAATGCCAAGTTTGGTGGAGGAAGCCTGATGATATGGGGATGTTTCACAGCCAAAGGCATTGGATACTTGACCAGCATTGACGGTAGTCTCAATGCTCAGCTACATGTGGGTATCCAACAAGATGAGTTACATTGTACTCTCAAGAACTATGGGTATGAAAAGGACAACATAGTGTTCCAACATGACAACAACACAAAGCATATGTTGAGATTGGTGAAGAAATGGTTAAATGACAATGAAGTAGAAGTCCCTAGACCCCAACCCAATCATACACTTGTGTGTAGAATCGAAAAGAAAACTGTATACATACCCAAGTGAGTTAACCAGTATGAACCAACTATGGGAGCGTGTAGAAGAGACCTGAGATCAAATTTCAGTATACACATGTAGTAATCTTACCAAGAGCTTGCGCAGAAGGATACAGGCAGTGTTAAAACCCAAAGGTGGATTTATAAAATACCAACAAAATAATAAAAATGTAAATTTAGATCTTTAGGAGTGAAACAGTACCAATGCAGTTACATGACAAGAATCTGCATAACTAAGCATATGCTAAATATTTGCAAGTCAAATTTAGGTATGAGATATCCAAGATGATCATCTATAAAATTATGGCAGTCTCAAGCCAAAAGCAGAAGTGGATAATGCAATATGGAGTCTGAAAGTCAAAAGTTCAAAACATTGTTAGCCTTTTGTATATGTGCTTCTTCTTAGACTACCAATATAACGATTTTTAACACATCTTATAGTATTTTCCTAAATAATAATTGCTATGAAATAGTCTGTTTTACCAGAGATTTTTCATACTAAACATGTTTGTTGTTTTGAAATCTTATTTTGTGTTTAACATTATTTTTTATGATTTTATTATTTATTACTCCCACTTATAGTAGTTTGATCACTCATAACACTTCTACTTGTAATAGTTAATGCATTCATAGTGAAAATGGAATGGTCCTGTCTTTTTATTTTTATTTCTGTGAAATGCTTTTAGATAAGGAGCTCATTTAGAGAATGTCACAGCACATATTATCTTAAATAAGTGAAAGCTTGACGGCATGGAAATAAATCATCTATACTTCAGTGGCTTTACAGGATTTTTAGCAAAATACAGATGCAGTTTTTGTGATACCTATGTTAGCTTGCTATTTAAACAGATATTTAAATGATTCACTATATTTTACTTTAAAAACAGCCAATTAAAAAAAGTGTGCCAGGAACAAAGTTATACTGGATGACGTGAGCGGCATGTGCAGCCTTCCCCGATCTCATTGCTGGTAACGGATCATGTGATCATGACCAAGTGACCATTTCCATGGA
>VIAB01004107.1:113508-126279 GCA_009801035.1 Oophaga pumilio | reverse complement strand
GGAGAACATACAAACTCCTTGTAGATGTTGTCCTGGGTGGGATTTGAACTCAGGACTCCAGCGCTACAAGGCTGCAGTGCTAACCACCATCCATCACTATCTGCCATTTATGTATATGTCCCCTAGTTTCAGGATGTATTACAAAGTCTGTTGGTCTAGGCCCCTGTATTATGTGTTTTTTTGTACCAACTGCATCAAGTGCCAATTTTTTAGATATATCTGTTAGGCCTGATGAAGCTGATTTATTTACTTTGAAAATCCATGTCAGTTTGACTGTATAATTCTTCAAAATTTTTCCCCTTGCTATTAACTCCTTAATGACCTATGAAGTACATTGACATCTTAGGTCGATATAGAAAATTTGAAGCCAGCACAGGAGCTGCGCGGGCATCATACTAGGCAAATGTTACATAGCAGGCATCTGCCTATAACTGCAGCAACTGGAGCGGAGAAGGCCGGCATGCACATTACATTACATTCACATTGACACGGAATTAGGAAACAAAAATTTAATGGGAGGGCTTCTTTAAAAAATAAATATAATATTAAACTATATGTTAACTGCCGATAAGAAAAATTGAAACGCCAGAATTGCAATTTTGGGGTTGCTGCACCTCTCCAAAAAATTTCAATGAAAATATCATATGTACCCCAAAAATATTATCAATAAAAACTCAGCAAGCACGCAAATAAAAACAAAAAAAAACAAAGCCCTCACACTGCTTCATCATAGGAAAGAAAAATGATAAAAACAAGTGGACATGTTTTGGAATTGCCATAACTGTACTGACATGGAGAATCATGTTACTGGGTCTTTGTTACCACACAATATCCAAAAATCTACAGTGAAATTGCTTCATTTTCTTCTTTGCAATTTCACCACACACCGTATTTTTTCCCTTCTGACTTTTTTCCATTTTCAGTACAATTTATGGTAAAATAAATGGTGTGATTTAATACTACAATTTGTCATGCAAAAAAGCAAGCCCTCATGCGAGTGTCAATGGCAACATTTTAAAAAAAGTTATGCCTTAGAACAAAGAATCAATAGCATAGGTAAAAGGGAAAAGGAAAATAGTCAGCTCACCAGTCTTCTGCAAGTTTCTCTGATTGAGCACTCACGGAGCCGCCTTGATCGGAGGCGTGGTTCTAAATGAAAGAGGAAGAATATCTCCAGTATGTAATCCAATAAAATCAATTATTTTATTCAAGACATATTAAAATGTATGTATAAAAAAATACAAATGAACAATGGAAAGGAAGGATGAGGTCCCCATAACAACCAACGCGTTTCATACCATACCAAGACCAAGACCGCAAGAGGTTGAAACGCGTTGGTTGTTATGGGGACCCCTTCCTTCCTTTCCTTTGTAGTTTTGATACATACATTTTAATATGTCTTGAATAAAATATTGGATTACACGCTGGAGATATTTTTCCTCTTCCATTTTTCAATTAGAACAAAGAAGGAGCAAAGAAAAAAGGGGAGAATAAAAACATAATTTAAAATTTGGAGTTCTCAAGGGGTTAAAATTAGCATTTTGTGTGTCCCATTTATTAAAAATTAAAGAACAAATACTAGACTGAGGTTAGATGCACATGGCGTCTTTTAGGTGTCGGCACAGCCACTGAGTGTTCCCAGCGAAGGCACTTTAGGAAAAAGCTGGTGGTGATTTTCCCGAAACGGAATCACTTCCGTCTTTTATTCGTGCTGTCAAGTATAGAGAGCAGACGGCTTCCTAGTGGAAGACACCTGAGGAAAGAACATGTCACTTTTGAAAGAAGTGTCATAAGACGGAACATGTACACAATGGTGTTTTGACATTTCTGTGCATTTTGTGATGCGTTTTTGTGGCATTTTATTCAGGTGGAATCTGCCTAAAAAAGACGCCATGTGCACATAGCCTTAAAGGGGTTATCCTGGTAGATGAAAATTTTTGGTAATCAGTGTAATACACACACTGAGGGTATGTGCATTGGGTGGTCAGGTATGCACAGAGTATCGCGGGTATTCAAGTGACATGCTCATGTCCCCGCCCCGCATGTTCAACGGCTGTTCGACAGCCAAAAACATGCGGGGATTACCCGTGCACGGCCGGGATCACACTTGCGGGTGCAATGCGAGAAACTCACAAGTCTCTCACATCAATACCCGGCACTGCCGCCGGCGCTCGGATCGGAGCGTTCAGCTGCATAGAAATACCTGCAGCCGCACACTTCAGTCCCGAGGGCCGGCGTCAGTGCCGGGTATTGATGCGAGTTTCTCGCATTGCACTCACAAGTGTGACCCCGGCCTATGGCAGGCAATCCCTGAATGGTTTTTTTGGCTGTCTAACATCCGTGAAACATGCGGGGGCGGGGACTCAAACATGTCACTCGAGTATCTGCGATTCTTTGTGCGCACCCAAAGCAAACCCAAATACAAGTTCAACACTAGTGATTAACAAGGATGAATTTTCCAGTGGAAACCGATTCAGGAAACAATCCTTTGTGTATTTTTTTAAAGGAGTTTTTAATTTCCTGATGGGGTTTTGTAAAAGTTTTTGGAGAATTTTTTCCTAAATACTACCATGTATTTTTGAACCTCAATTGAAAGAAAATCACTCAAAAGACTGAACATATGAACAGCTGTTTTTCAAATAAAAATGAATAGAAAGAATGTTTCAAGTGTATTTTGAGTAAATTTTAAGCGGCATTTAGAGCAGACCCTCCACAAATGATTCCTCAAAAATCTCTCAGGCTATGTTCCCACAATGAGCTTTTGGTGCATTTTTGATGCTGTGTATTTTTACGGTGTCAAAAACACAGCGTCTTAGAATTCAAGCAAATTCATTCATTCATCCACTCAATGCCGACTTTTATTCCCCATTGACTTGCATTGGGGTCGGGTTTCGGGCGAAACTCCGACTTTTTTTGCCCTAGTCGGACCAGTTTCGTCCGACTCAAATTTTGTTTCAGTCGGGTGGCCCGAAACCCGATCCGACCAAAGTCGCTCAACTGTACTCGACAGTTGATTCATATATTCTAAATCTGTTAACAGTTAGAATTTCCTCTTCCTGTAAGGCCTCATTTAGACGCAAGTGATTGTTGTACGTGAAAAAAATGGATGATCTTCATCAGTGTTTGGTCATTGGGTCCATTTTTACCTCCAGAGTTTCATTATTTTCTTTTTGTGCACAAAAAGATTTCTCTAGCTCCTCTTATCAAACAGGAAAATCAGATGACACCAGGGTAGCTCCAATTTTCTTTTACATACGCATAAATTTGCATTGTCGAATTTGATCCGTAACTCAGATCAAAATTGGACATGTCTCCATGTTCTGGTGTGAACCACTAGCTCTGCAAAAATACAGACGTGTGACCCACCACATAGAACTCGTACCTATTATAGCCTACCTGTGAAAAACCCTGATTGAACTCGTACGCAAAAACTGATGTCTGAATAAGCCTCAACAGTGTATTAAAGAAATAAAGTGTAATGTTGGACACTTACCTAGAATTTTGACCGTTTGTTTGTGGCTCTTTTCTCGGTTTGCTGCATTCGGACCTCGGAGATTGTTTTTATTTTTCCACAGTTTCTTACCAATGAAGCCATAAAGAACAGTCAGACATAACATAGGAAAGAAAAAATAGACAGTTGTTACCCAAGTCATGACGTTAAGGAGTCCAGATTCCATGGCGTGCTCTGTAAATTTACACTCCCAGCTAATTTTGGAGGAGTTGGTGTAGTTGTAAATTTGTACAGTCTCAAAAAGGTGATAAAAAGGAGCCGCCGACAGCAATGCAATGACCCATAGAAGAACAATGACCATCTTCACCCTTCTCTTGGTAATGAAGACTTTGGCTTTAAGAGGGAAACATATAGCTAGATATCTCTCAATGCTCAACGCTGTGATATGCAGAATAGTTGAGTATGTACATCCTTCACTAATGAGGTTCAGAAATTTACAAAGAAATCCCCCAAAGATCCAAGGTATAGACCTCCAGAGACGGTACAAGTCAAAAGGCAAGCAGAGGAGAATGATCAAGTCGGACACAGCCATGCTGGATAAGTAGAAGTTTGTGGTTGTGTTCATTTCTTTATATCTTTTAATTATAAGGATAGTGATGGTGTTCCCAAAGATCCCAGCTACCATTATGACCAGACAGATTATAGTCAGTGGGATGAGTATTCGGATGGGGAAAAAGGAGCACAAGTTTTCTGTGCATGGTGGAAGGTCGTTATCATAATAGTAAGAGACTTCATTGCTTTCATTGCTTCTTATGGAATGGTTCTGCATGATTGAAATCAGGAGAAAATTACAAAGAGTACCACAAATCCACCTTCACCGCGCAGGCTCAAACCGAAAATGATCGTGAACTTTCGGTCTCATTGAAATCTAAATGGAAAAATTCAAAAAATTACAAGTTGTGAATGTTCAGAAAGGCAGAATTCATCATGGGACATCAGCGATCCAGAAGCAATCTCGTGTCGTATCTGCTATAATCAGTCCCCTTCTCAGGTCTTCTATATCTCCTCAGTTGGATGAAACTAGAAAGATGTCTTGTTTCCAGCTCTCGTATGCATAAAATCCTCTGCGCTGCTGAGACAAAGGACTTCCTAAACCTACAATGACTCTTCAAAGTAAATAGGTTCTTCTAGGAGGAGAGACATTCGTTTCATCTAGCAATGAATGATGGAAGTAGGTATTCTGCTGTCCAAGGAAAAAAAACATTCTTCCAAAGCACCAGCAGCCAGGAGATGGCTTTAGGATGAAGTCTGTTCTCTGCACACTGGCTGCATATAACTGGTGCGTCCAGAAACAGCAATGTCTCCACCCCAAAGATTCATCCCTTCTCTGTAGTATACGCCTCCTGTTTTCATTCATTGCTACAAATGGGGATATGATTAAAGGGACCCTGTCATCTGATTCACGCGGCCCGAGGCTTGGAATCGGTGCCTGATTGCAGCTAGGTATATTTCTCTCTGACCCAATCCTGAATTTCATAGAGAATATAGTAAGAAGATCCGGCCGGAGATCTTCCAGGTGATTGACAGGTGCTCCCTCATGTGTACATATGAAAGTCCTATCAATCACCTGTAGTAGCGTTGGGAAGAACCGGTCAGGGCCGGAGAGGGAATGATCTCATCTCCAGCTGGATCCCCTAACTATATTGTTTGGGACAATGGTTGGAGATGAGACCAGTCCTGCTCAGTCCATGGCTCGCTGTTGCCGGCAATGCTTTCGTGCAGCCCATGGCTTAGGCATCATGATTCCGATGACAGGTTCCATTGAAAGAAGATCTTCCACCAGATTTCACAACACAAACTGCATGCATAAAGGAAAAAAAATAGAACTTTTAAACTAGATGAGGCTGCTGTACTTACTTTAATAATCCGCTTCAAAATGGCCATATAATATTCCACAAGTGACTCCACCATCACTGCTGCCGGCGCTATACATTTTTCATGATTAATTCTTTACTTTTGCATAATAGTGTACATAGTGGCAAAATATATTGTAAAATGTATTTGGTATAGGAAATAAATCCTTTCAAAATGAATAATAATGTAGAAATGACAAAGGTCTTATCATGCACTATGATATAAATCCAGTGTCTAAATAGGGGAAAAGGGATTTATTGTGTCATGTGATGAGAAAATAAAATACTATTTAATCTCTTCTGATATACAAGTATATGCCAAATCCTGTGCCCTGTAAGCCACATCCACCAATAATTTACCACTTTTCTATGGAATCCATTTGAATCAAAGCATATAGTCAACTATAACTGGTAACGAATTCACACTGAATATGCACTGCTCAAAAAAAAATAAAGGGAACACTCAAATAACACATCCTAGATCTAAATGAAAGAAATATTCTCATTGAATACTTTGTTGTGTACAAAGTTGAATGTGCTGACAACAAAATCACACAAAAATCATCAATGGAAATCAAATTTTTGAACCAATGGAGGCCTGGATTTGGAGAGACCCCCAAAATGAAAGTGGAAACAAGTCAAAATAAAAATCAAAACAAGACAAAACTAAAGTGGAAACAAGTCAAAATGATGCTCAGTATTGTGTGTGGCCTCCACGTGCCTGTATGACCTCCCTACAATGCCTGGGCATGCTCCTGATGAGGTTGCGGATGTTCGCTTGAGGGATCTCCTCCCAGACCTGGACTAAAGCATCCGTCAACTCCTGGGCAGTCTGTGGTGCAACGTGACGTTCGTGGATGGAGCGAGACATGATGTCCCAGATGTGCTCAATCGGATTCAGGTCTGGGGAACGGGCAGGCCAGTCCATAGCTTCAATGCCTTCATCTTGAAAGAACTGCTGACACTCCAGGCACATGAGGTCTGGCATTGTCCTGCATTAGGAGGAACCCAGGGCCAACCGCACCAGCATATGGTCTCACAAGGGGTCTGGGGATCTCATCTCGGTACCTAATGGCAGTCAGGCTACCTCTGGTGAGCACATGGAGGGCTGTGTGGCCCTCCAAAGAAATGCCACCCCACACCATTACTGACCCACTGCCAAACCGGTCATGCTGAAGGATGTTGCAGCGCTATAGCTTGCGGACACAAAATATGATTTTTTGATATGTATTCATTTACCTTCTACCTGAGCACTCCACCTGTTGGTCACAGGCGTTTTAATTACACCAGGTTCATTACCCCTCCACAGAGATGTAGATTTTAGTCTGGAGAGAGGATTCATACATTCCCATGCAGACAGACTTTTCTAAGTGAGGATTGGCATATTTAGGACCTGGAATACGAGACGAGCCTTAACTTGGCTATCAGGTACACATAAATTGGCCTTTTTATGCGCTAAATCTTCTCAATTTTTCATATTTCTAAGGCAGTGATGCAATTCATTTTTCATATTTTGTGTCCGCAAGCTATAGCGCTACAGTGTGCTACCTTTTTTTCTTGATTTTGTGTGATTATGTTGACAGCACCTTCAACTTTGTACCCAACAAAGTATTCAATGAGAATATTTCATTCATTTAGATCTAGGATGTGTTATTTGAGTGTTCCCTTTATTTTTTTGAGCAGTGTATGAACAGACACGTAGCAACAAATCACGGATATAAATATTTAGTGGGTATCCCAAGATGTATGAAAATTGAACAACCACTGAAAAATAAATATACATATAATTGTATAAAATAAATGGAGAGTGACACAGAAAAAAAATTAATAAAAAAAAGCTTCAGATGAAGGGACATGTATGGCCGGTATATAGGACTCCTTGAGAAAGCGAAGGCGAAACACGCGTTGCATCACTTGGTCAGTCTAATTTATACATATGGTACATTTGCATTGACGTCATTGCTGTTGAATTGGTTTATTGAATATTGGGTCACCCTTACCTCATGTAGGATATTCTGGGTTAATTCTCCCTCTCATCTCTTCTTGCACTTACTATTTTATTATATTTTTACACTGTATTCTATAGTCTTGTACGATATCATGTTCTCAATGTGTAACCTTTATTGGACTAAGATTATATGTCGGCCATTCATGTTGTCCCCTTACCTTTTGTCTTGTTTTTTTTCGTAAACTTTTGTTCTGCCACTGCCCACTTAAGATATTTATTTTCTTTACAATTGAGTATCGCATTTTTTAAAGTCTTTAGTACCTGAATATGTTACTAAAAATGCATTTGTTAGGTTCGTTATTGCTTCTAAACACATTTGTCATATATACAGGGGACATTCCTATCATACGATGAACATATAGTGTAAACTTGTGCTTACAACACTATTATTTCCATGTTGGTTTTTGGTTGACATGAGAAACATTTTGACTGATTTTGATAAAAAAAAAAAAAAAAAAAAAAAAAAAAAAATGCTTGTAAGTCCCAGGGACTGAACCGTGATTATTAATGAAAAATTAATTTAAAGTAAAAAGAAACGAGCTAGGTCTGGAACCGGCTAAAACGAATTACTGGTCCTTCAATGGATACATGATGTTTATGCTAGCCCTGGTCACCGGAATAGATTAGCTGTTTCCATGAAGAATGTGGCTCGAGGTAAACACCACAAGACGCGGTGCTCAGAGGATTTTTATTCCCATGAGGAGAGGGGGCATTAGAAAAGATCACAGGACCCCGATCTTTTCACCATTGAGCCTTACTGCCCAAACAGTCAACCAAATAAGTTACGTAACTATGGTGTAAATTTTCTACAACTGTAATTGCAGCACATCTTACTGACATCTGCTTCTGTTTAAAGTGTTGGGAGTACAAAATTAAATTTAGCGATGGCATTGAGTTTCTGGGAGTCCCAGGGGTGAACGGATAGTGAAAAAGAGATGGGAACATACTTTAGTGCTTCATATTCCCTCAGAAATGTTATATTATATCTAAACTTAGTTTATCAACAACATCAGAGAGTGTGAGAAATAACAGTATATGTAATTCATGTAGTTAACAGGAATCACAAACCAGTAAAAGGAGGAGAAACAATAAATATGAGGCCATCACCACCATCATAATCAACTGAAATGGTAAAAAAAACAAAACATCTAAAATAAAGAATGAAGCGACAATGCAATAGATCCTAATTAAATGTACTATTATTATGTGCTCACAGCTTTCATATTGTTGATAACCTAATTTTAACGTCTGGTATCTTCTCTTCCTCCTTCAAACATGCAACCACCTCTGCGTCCAGCGATCAACCCATATCACTACTTCCATTCACCTCAGATTTTCCGATTAATTACAATCCAGTGTCCGGCCTCACTCTATGGCTTTGGTTAGATCTGTGTCAGTAATCGACCCACTAACTGCCAATAGACAATACCCTGCGCTCTTCCTCCAAAACCTGTTCTCTGACACAGTTGTTGACTCCTTCCTTCTACAGATCCTCTCAAGCCTATGTCATCACAGACGTTGTCCTTTCCTGGCTTTGCTTGTACCTCACTAACCACATATTTAGTGTCTTATTTTCAAACAACCTTTATATCCCATTTTCTATCTGTTGGTATACATTAAAGGTTCAGACCGGTGACCTGTACTCCTCTCCTTCTATACCTTCGGCCTGGTACCATTCAAAGTGCCATAGCAAGCAAATCTCCACTCTACAGCTATTGGTCCAGTAGTCTTTACAACAAGGCTAGCTCTCCACATTGAGCACTTTCTAAAAGTCATCAATCATCAATGACAAAACTGAATTCATAATCTTTCCCCCATCTCACTCAATTACTCTGCCTGAAACTATCACCATAACATACTCTCCTTCCAGTCTTTCAAGACTGTTGCTTGGGTGTGTATCCTTTGACTCTGTCCTTCAAACCACATATCCAAGGCCTTACCACCTCTAACTCAAAAGCATTTCCAAAATCAACAAAAATGTTAGCATGCCCTCATCATCTCCTGCCTCAACTACTGCAACATCCTGCCCTGTGGTGTCCCATCTATAGCACTCCTCTAAATCCATTCTTAACCCCTTCATGACCAGAGCTTTTTTCAGTTTTGCGTTTTCATTTTTTTTGCTCCCCCTTCTTCCCAGAGACATAACTTTTTTTATTTTTCCGTCAGTATGGCCATGTGAGGGCTTATTTTTTGCAGGACGAGTTGTACTTTTGATCGACACCATGGGTTTTACCATGTCATGTGCTAGAAAACGGAAAAAAAATTCCAAATGTGGTGAAATTGCAAAAAAATTGCAATCCCACACTTGTTTTTTGTTTGGCTGTTTTGCTAGGTTCAGTAAATGCTAAAACTGACCTGCCATTATGATTCTCCAGGTCATTACGAGTTCATAGACACCAAACATGTCTAGGTTCTTTTTTTATCTAAGTGGTGAAAAAATATTCCAAACTTTGCTAAAAAAAAAAATGCGATATTTTTCCAAGACCTGTAGCGTCTCCATTTTTCGTGATCTCGGGTTGGGTGAGCACGTATTTCTTGTGCGCTTAGCTGACGTTTTTAGTGATACCATTTTGGTGCAGATATGATCTTTTGATCGTCTGTTATTGCAGGGTTCCCCAACTCCAGTCCTCAAGGCCCACCAACAGGTCATGTTTTCAGGATCTCCTTAGTATTGCCCAGGTGATAATTGCATCACCTGTGCAATTTAAAGGAAATCCTGAAAACATGACCTGTTGGTGGGCCTTGAGGACTGGAGTTGGAGAAGTCTGTGTTATTGCATTTTAATGCAATGTCAAGGCGTCCAAAAAAACGTAATTCTGGCATTTTAAATTTTTTTCTCGCTACATCGTTTAGCGATCAGATTAATCCTTTTCTTGTATTGATTGATCGGGCGATTTTGAATGCGGCGATACCTAATATGTGTGATTTTTTTTATTGTTTTATTTTGAATGGGTCGAAAGGGGGGTGATTTAAACTTTTATACATTTTTTATTTTTTAAACACTTTTTTTTTGTACTTTTGGCATGCTTCAATAGCCTCCATGAGAGACTAGAAGATGGCACAACTCGATCGGCTCTGCTGCATAGAGGCGATGAGCAGATTGCCTGTATGTAGCAGAATTACTGACTTGCTATGAGCGCCGACCACTTGGTGGTGCTCATAGTAATTTGGCACGGACAACCATAGAGGCTTCAAGGAGACCTCGGGTTATCATGCCGACGCACCTGTGACCCGCGATAACGTGACGCGGAATACCGGTGAGCGCATTTCCGACCCGAAGCGCCATTTAACTAGTTAATAGCCGCGGGTGGATCGAGATTCCACCCGCAATCAAAACAGTTCAAAACAGCTGACATGTCCCGGGAAAGATATGGGCTCAGCGCCGGAGCCCACATCAAAGGGAGGGATACCGACATCGGCGTACTACTACGTAGGAGATAACTCTGTTGCCTGAATAATCCATCTCTCCCCTCTGCCAATCCCCTCAGTGGCTTCCAATTCAACAAATCCCAGTGATTTTGAGACTGTTTTTTTCCTGGCACATTATAATTTACCATAATGGTAAATTTAGGTCGATATTTTTTAGAAATAAACACAAAACATCAGAAACTTGACAAAATTGAAAAAAATGTTGCAATTTTCAAACTTTGAATGAGTATCCCTTTAATCTAGATAGTCAGACCACAGAAAAACATTAATAAATAACATCCCCCTCATGTCTGCTTTACATCAGCACCGCTTGTAAAATGTTATTTAACCTTGTTAGCCTTTTAGGAGGTTTAAAAATGTAGCAGCAATTTTTCATTTTTTTCAAGGAAATTTACAAAATTTATTTTTTTTGAAAGACCTCTTCAGTTTTGAAATGACTTTGGGGGTCCTATAATATTGGAATACCCCCAAAAGTGATATCATTTTAAAAACTGCACCCCCGACATATTGAAAACTGCTGTCATGTAGTTCATTAACCCTTCAGGTGTTTTTCAGGAATTAATACAAAGTGACATGACCGGAATAAAAAAAATATATTTTTACCACCTAAATGTCGCTGACTTCTGAACAGGTTACTACAACCGGAAGACTAGTTGGCCGTGAACTGCCAGGCCAAACATCAGCACCACACAATCATGATCTCAGGGTGCCAATGGGGATAAAGAGGAAGCCCCCACACTGTTAACCATTTATAGGATATAGTCACTATTGACAGCAGCATCTATGGGGTTAAACAGATATGGACGGTGCAAACACTGATTGTGGCTGATGCAGTAAGTTGTCATCTATAGTGTACACTCGACAGCTGCTGGATTGTCACCTGTATGGGGACGCTGTTCTCATATCTCAGGTCAGTAAAAAGACATATTGGATGTCATTAAAAGGTTAAATAAAAAAATGCCAGGAATTTTTTTTAAAATACTAAGAATCATAGCGAATAAGAAGAGACTGAAAATGTAAAATAAACGCCAATGTGGCAAATAGCAATAAAAACAACACACAAGAGAAAGAATTATTCAACTTTTATTTTCCACAGATTTTATAGAATTTTGCTACATTGTTTATGTATAGTTTTATGCGATTATACATTATTCCTTTTTATGAAGTCCAACATTATGCAATTTATAGTGATAGGTTTGGTAGTGTACCTATACGGTTTTAAAAAGTTTTTTTTTTTCTTTTTTTGGAATGTACAGTGTATGAGGTAAAATTATTAAGGTTAGATTAAAAATTTAGCATTTTTTTCTTATTTCTGCAGATATCTGCACTGAGACTCAGTGGCAGATGCACTATATTAAATGACGTTTACTATCAAAAATAGGAATTCATCTTGAATTTTGCTATGAAAAAAACAAAAAAACAAGTCACTTTAGATAATCTTTGAGTGACCTTAAATTTAGACATTCAACAGTGTGGAAATTTCAGGGCAAATACACACAACCTCATTTATACTGGCCGAACATGGCACATACAGAAGGCTCTAGAAAAAAATATATCCATATATCATTTTCTGTGAGAACATATTAACCGGTACATAAAAAGGTGACAAAGGAAGAGAAGAGAACAGAGGTAAACGCACATCACGATTCATAGGACAGAGCATTGCTACCATCAGACGACTGAAATGTTAACATCTGTTGTAACAAAACAAAATGAAAAAAAAAATCTACAAAACACATTATTTGACACAAACAATTACAATACATGCCCATTACTACTGCGGAAACAGCTCTGGAAAAGATCTTCATAGCAAAAATTAGCCGCTTATTTATCCGAGAGAAGTGCGAATCAATCCCAAGAAAACTAAAACCACAGTGAATCACCACCCCCTGACATCTCGGAGAATAAATAAAGAGGACGAGGATAGGTGCGGGATCGGACGAGGATGGGTGCGGGATCGGACGAGGATG
>VIAB01004107.1:91086-106118 GCA_009801035.1 Oophaga pumilio | reverse complement strand
AATCCCAACCCTAATTCCAACCATAACCCTAATTCTAACCCTAAGCCAAATTCTAACCCTAATGCTAACCCTAAGGCTAACCCTAACCTTAGTTCTAACTCTAACCCTAAGGATAGGTTTATATTGCGTTTTACCAGCCCGTTCAACACATTGGACGATCACAAACTCAGGTCCACAAGGGTGACAAAAAGTTTTTTTTTTAAAAAAAAGGTCCAAATTATCACCCTGCTCCCAGATAAAAAAAAAATAGACATTCTAGAAAAATAATAATAATAAAACATATTTGGCATGGTAGTATCCATTAAAGATCAATATATTGGAATCAAACAAGAAAAAAAAACCCTTACACAAGTCTATTGAGAGAAAAATGTTAAAAAGGAACAAGATACAGAAAACTGAAACAGAAATTTGAAATTCTTTTTAACCACTAAAATAATGAGGCTTATAAGTCTGCATGTGCCAGTTGTCTCTCCACAAGCAGAAGATTTACCCCTTAAACCACCTATTTTATATAAAAAACGGACTACCCCTTGAAGAGCAGAAGAGACAGGCTTGAAAGCCCCTGAAGTTTTCAGCTGCCGTAGACTCCATGTCCTCAATAAACTAGTTAACAGAGCACGTATTAATAGGATTAGTTGTGCAGGAAGTCTTATTAGTTAATGTAATACAGTCCTGTTTGCTTTGCTAAATTAATATACTTTGCAGTGTTATATTTTTAAAAATGTAATTCAATAACATGAAAAATCGATATTTGGCGTCAATAGCTTTCTTTCTTGCATCTGACATAAAAGTCTGGTAATGTATTAAACCTAATTACAACAGCAAATATATGCGCAACCAACACAAAGATGAACCAGTTGTAGGGAAACTATTAAGCTGCACGGTAGAACAAAACCTTGTAATAAAGCCTAATGAATACATCAGTATTGATCTCCGGAGAGGAAGGCAATACTCATTTGTATCTTAGCTTATACTTAGGCTTAATAAGATTTGCTTTTTTAGTAGAAATGTTCCTTTCATTTCAGCCATGGACACACATAAAACGACTCCTGATGTCATCTCAGATTTACATATGTAAAAGATAGGATTCAAATGGAAGAAGAAGGTGGGTACAAAACCTGTCAACTGTAAAAAAAAAAAAAAACAACTAAAGATGCCAAGGAAGTTGAAAATGAAATGATCTCTAAAAGGTAAATGGACTGATGCAAAAGTTTGGACACCCTTGGAGATTTACGTGCTCAGATTACTTTGAAGGTTTGAGACCTTAATAAGCCTGTTAGCGTTATGGATTGTTCACAATCATCATTACGAAAAGGCCAGGTTATATTTAGAACGTTGAGCCGTGAAAATCAAAAAAAAAATCAAAAAAAAAAATCACATTTTCCCACAATGTTTTTAGCCTCAAATTTTGCATTTTCCCCAAAAGTAATAGTAGAAATTGAACTGTACAATTTGTTGCACAATTTCTCCTAAGTACTCTGGTACTCAATATGTGGCACAAAACTACTGTTTGGACGCACGGCAGGGCTCGTAAGGGAAAGAGCGCCATTTGACTTTTTTGAACAAAAATTTGCTGGAATAATTAGCAGACGCCATGTTGCGTTTGGAGAGCCCCTGATGCACCTAAACACTGGAAGCCTCCCATAAGTGACACCATTTTAGAAACTAGACAGTCAGGTACTTCACAGAAATGTATAACGTAGAGCCATAAAAACAGGGATTTTTGTGAGTACTCACGGTAAAATCCTTTTCTCCGAGCCACTCATTGGGGGACATAGGACCAAGGGTGTTATGCTGCTTCCACTAGGAGGACACTAAGCAAATATACAAAGAAATTAACTCCTCCGGAGTATACACCCTCTGCTGGCTTTATGATGAACCAGTTCGGTGCCAAAGCAGTAGGAGTTCGTAAATAGCAAACAAAGCAAACGCAATATGTCAAAACCAAAGAACAACTACAAGCAAACAGGGTGGGTGCTGTATCCCCCAATGAGTGGCTCGGAGGAAAGGATTTTACGCTGAGTACTCACAAAAATTCCTGTTTCTCCTTCACCTCATTGGGGGACACAGGACCATGGGACGTCCTAAAGCAGTCACTGGGCGGGAAACATCACGACAGCTGAAACCTCGTGTACCAACAGGGTAAATCTGCCCTACAGATGTGATACTGCCAATTGCAGAATCCGTCTGCCAAGGGCCGCATCTGCAGAGACTTGAGAATGAACGTTGTAATGCTTAACAAACGTGTGTAGGCTGGACCAAGTCGCAGCCTTGCAAACTTGCTGTACCGACGCCTGATGCCGAATGGCCCAGGAAGCCCCCACAGACCGAGTGGACTGTGCCTTAATCCCCACCGGGGTAGGCTGACATCTGACACGGTAAGCCTCTTGGATCGCAGAGCGGATCCATCTGGCTATTGTAGCTTTAGAAGCAGGTAGGCCCTTTCTGTGCCTCTCCGGAATCATAAAGAGGGAATCCGCTTTGTGAAAAGACGCTGTTCTGGAAATGTATTTCCTGAGTGCCCTCACCAAATCCAAAGAGTGGAGAGCTTTCTCAGTACGATGGGCCAGAGCTGGGCAGAACGAGGGCAAAACTATGTCCACATTCAGATGAAAAGAAGAAACGACTTTAGTCAAGAAGGACGGAGACGTCCTTAACACCACCTTGTCCTGGTGGAAAACCAGAAATGGAGGTTTGCAAGACAAAGCCTCCAATTCTGAGACCCGCCTGATGGATGTTACTGCCAGAAGAAAAGCAACTTTGCAAGATAGAGTAAGTGAAGCGTCCTGCAAGGGTTCGAAGAGGGCCTCTTGCAAGGTACTTAGGAACAAATTAAGGTCCCAAGGCTCCAGTGGCATTTTTAGGGAGGGACAAGATGCGACACTCCCTGTATGAAGGTCTTAACCTGCGATTTATAAGCTATCCTTCGCTGGAACAGGACGGATAGGGCTGAAATTTAGCATTTGAGAGAAGCCAGTGCCAGGCCTGAGTCTAATCCTGCTTGGAGAAACTCCAAAATGGAAGGGCTAGAAAACACAAGTGGGGAACATCTGCGGGTTGTGCACCAAGAGAAAAAGGCCTTCCAGATGCGATGGTAAATGCACATGGATGTAGGTTTCCGAGCGTTAATTATGGTGGAAGCTACTTGTTGCGAGAAAACGGCCTGGGCTAGGATCCAGGATTCAATGGCCAGGCCTTTAAACTCAGAACTCTCGAGTTCTGGTGGTAGATTGGCCCCTGAGAGAGAAGGTCTGGGAGGTCGGGTAACCGCCAGGGAAAGTCGGCGACGAACTGCACTAGTTCCGCGTACCATGCTCGGCGTGGCCAGTCTGGAGCAACGAGAATCATTGGGATTCCTTCAGCCTTGGTCTTTCGGATGACCCTTGGAATTAGCGAAAGCATCGGAAAAATGTAAGGGAGGCGAAACTGATGCCACAGAAGCACCAGGGCATCCGACCCGATGGCTAATGAGTCGCAGGACCGAGCTACAAATGCCTGACTTTGGCATTTAGCCTGAAGGCCATGAGATCCACGTCCGGAGTTCCCCAGCACTGACAAATCTGAAAAACTTCCGGATGAAGGGACCACTTCCCCGAGGCCAGAAAATCTGCTGCCCAATTCTCTATTCCCAGAATATGAACTGCAGAGATGACTGAATGGTTTTTCTCGGCCCATTGCAGAATGTGTGCTACCTCGGGCATCACTCTTCTGCTTCATGTGCCCCCCTGACGATTGATGTACACACTGCCGTTATGTTGTCCAACTGAATCTGAATGGGACGACAGGCCAGAAGATGATGGAATTACTGAAGGGCTAGCCTGATTGCCCGAATCTATAAAATATTGATCGGGAGGCGCGATTCCTGACTGGACCAGCGTCCATGAGCCATATGGTGATGGAAGATCGCTCCCCAACCTAGAAGACTGGTGTCGGTGGTCACCACCAGCCAGTGAACTGGAAGAAAGGACCTTCCCTGACCCAATGAGGACAGCGACGTCTACCACCTGAGAGACCGCGTGATCCGGGGGGACAGGCAAAACCGGAGGTCCAGAGAGGCCGGATTTCTGTCCCAAGCTGACAGCAATGCCTGCTGCAAGGGAAGGAGATGTAATTGAGCAAACGGTACTGCCTCGACTGTCGCTACCATTTTACCCAAGGACCTGCATGCCAAACTGCAGGGAGTGGGGGCGGGCAAGAGAAAGCTTCAGGGCTCACCGGATCAGTGCCATGATTTTTTCTGGAGGGAGAGTCACGAACCCTCGGGAAGTGTCCAGGATCATCCCCAAAAGGAGATTCGCTGAGATGGGGTTCGGGAGGACTTGCTTAGGCTCACCAGCCAACCTAAACAAGTGAGAGTGTCCACAGAGATGCTGACACACTCTGAACAGACCCGAAGCGACGATCCCTTGATGAGGAGGTCGTCTAGGTAGGGCAGAATCACTACGCCCCGAGAATGCAGAATAGACATGACAGCTGCCATGACCTTGGTGAACACTCTGGGGGCGGGGGCGGTGGCGAGACCGAAAGGCAAGGCGGTGAACTGGAAATGTTAGTCTTCGATCGTGAAGCGAAGAAATCTTTGGTGACCTGAGAAGATCGGTATGTGAAGATATGTGTCTTTGATGTTGACAGACGCGAGGTATTCCCCTTTCTCCAGGGAATTGATGACTGAACGGAGAGACTCAATTCTGAAATAACGAATCTTGACAAACTTGTTCAACAGTTGTAGATCCAGAATGGGACGCATGGTTCCATCCTTTTTTGGGACCACAAACAGGTTTGAGTAAAACCCCTTGAACCTTTCTGTGCGTGGGACCGTTACAATGACTCCGTTCTTGCGGAGTGCATATATGGCCTGATGAAAAGTGACTGCATGCGACTCCATCCTTGGAAGACGCGACTGGAAGAAGCGACTTGGAGGGGGGAAACGCGAATTCTGTTTTGTATCCGGAGGACACCAGATCTCTGACCCATTGGTCGTGAACGACTGCAAGCCAGACTTGACGAAACAGAAGTGGACGGCTGCCTACCCTGTCTGTGTCCTCCGGATACGGAGTCATTGAGCAGAGGACTTGCGGGATGAGGTACCCTTGGGGCCAGACCATGTGGGTCTGCTTCTCCAGGAATGACAGGGCTTGTATGAGGGTTGTGGATCCCTGTCCCTACGCGGGGACGGGCCGATCTAGACGAGGCGGTTGCGGATGATTAGCTTGCGGTGCTGCGAAAAGGCCGGAAGCGAACCTGGTGTTGACTCCGAAAAGGCTGACAGGGTCTTTGTTGAGGGAGGAATTTACTTTTTCCACCAGTAGCATCAGAGATAATTTGGTCAAGTTTGTCCCAGAACAATTGGCAGCTCTGGTAAGGCAGGGAAGTTAAAGACTTTTTGGAGGCGAAGTCTGCTTGCCACTCTCGGAGCCATGGGGCTCTCCCGATAGTGATGGCATTTGCGGCTGCGAGCGCAGCAGTTAGCCGCATCTAGGGAGGCATGTACGACATAATCCCCGACTCGGGCAATCTGGTAAGCGAGACTGACCGCCTCGGGAGGTAGGTTATTGTCTCAACAGGTCTTGGCTAAAGCCTCTGCCCAGGCCACCATGGCTCTGGCCACCCAGGTTGCGGTGAAGGAAAGAGAGCTGCGCCGACAGCTTCAAAGACTGACCGAGCAAGATTATCAATCTGTCCATCAGTGGGGTTTTTGATAGACGAGTTGTCAGACAAGGACAAGAGAGTCCTGGAAGCGAGACGTGATATGGGTGGGTCCACTGCAGGGGACTCAGTCCACTCCTTTCTTAGAGCAGGGGCAAAGAGATACCGTGCTTCTAACAGCTTCCGCCCTGTGAATCGCTTGTCCGGATGACTTCTACGCCTCTGAACAATGTCCGTAAACTCAGGGTGGTTAGCAAAAACCCTGTGAGGACATTTTGAAGGACACTGTGTGATCCGCACTAATCCCAGGCTCTTCGTCTACTCCCAGAGCCTTATTGACAGCTTCAATTAGAGAATCTAGTGACTCCTGGTACTTTAATGAGTCCGGGTCTACGGCCACATCTGACTCATATTCTGAGTCGTGTTCGCTGCAAACCCCTGGTGAGTGGGAGCGGGAAGCAGAGCTTTCGGACGCCAAGGCACCAGAGTGCCTGGGGGACAAGCTATGGGGAGGTTTCCTAGAAGATTGCACACCTTCAGCTGCTGTCCGGCCCCTGTCTGAGGAAGACTCTCGCATGGCTGAAGGGCTATCTATGTGCGGGGGATGCAAACTGATGCCCTGGCTTGAGGAGGAATCACGGAAGGATTCTATAGCTTTAGCTAGGGAAGCCATGGACTGTGCCAAAGACCTGGCCCACTCGGGTGGGCTAGGTCCAATAGGGTCGGCATTAGCGGGGGGCTCCTGTGTGCATGAGGGTTCGCAGGCTGCACAGATAGCAGAACGGTGCCTCCGTGGAAGTGGGGCATTACATAAGGCGTACACCACTGTGTGTGTCTTCTCAGCCTTTTTATATGTCTTTGACTGAGACATAATGGCCTGAGACTGCTGCTTACAGGCTACTGCAGGGAATAGGTTAAGCACTGTGTCCAGCTGCAGGCTGCATTCAGCTTACCCAGGTCCTGTGCGTGCCCCCAGAGAAAGTAGTCCGCGCTGCGGTGGTAAACGTGCGTCCCCGGCCTGTAGCTGATGGCATCCCCAGCCTCAGTGACAGGAAGTAATGGCCCGAGAAGAAGTTGGTGCTTTTCGAGAGGAACGAGAAGCACCAGAAATGTGGGCGGAGTCAGGGTCAGGGATGCGACCGGAGCGCTTCTCATTCAGAGCAAGACGCGCCGAGGACATGGGCGGATCCCGGCATGGAGGGCGGAGCTAGACCTACCCAGGCCAGAAGCCGGGGACTAAATTTTGGGCAGCGGCGCCGGCAATGATAGCGCGATGGGCGCGCGACAAATGGAGCGCAGCCAACGGGACACCCATCCCTCTGAGGGCCAGGACCATCCCTGATGAAGGAGCCCTCCTGCCGACCCGGCCGCTGCGCTTCCTCACACAGATGCAGCAGAGCTGGGTGCGCGTGTGAAGAACCATAGCTGGAGGAGTGTGGTAGCGCAGATCAACCTCAATCCACCATCCCTTTGGTAGGGAGGTGGAAAGGGCTCATTCGCAACCTGACATCATCCACCGTCTGGCAGTGGTGGTGCGGTGGGGCCGCACGGACGCCTTTGGGAGCCTCTGTGTGATTCCTGAGGTAATCCTTTTTGTGAGTAAGGCAGGGCATTTTGTCCGGCTGAAGGCCTGGCTCCAGAAGGGGGTACGTGGGGGCGACACCCCATGTTCCCGTCTGTAGTCGGTGTGGGGAGAGCGGACCCATGAAAGGGACCCGTTGCCCCTAAGATGAGCCCAGGCATGGCATGGAGGTGGTGCAGAAGGGGGTACGGGGAGACGACACTCCGCGTTCCTGCCTGTTGATGATTTTGGGAGATCTGGACCTTGAAAGGCCCTGTAGCCCCTTCAATCCACAGAAAAAAAAAGTAAATTAAAAATAAAATAATAATGTCGGGGTCTAAAGCCAGACCCTAGTGCCTCCTACATACACTAAGCAAGAACTGGTTCATCATAGAGCCAGTAGAGGGTGTATACTGCGGAGGAGTTAATTTCTCTGTATATATACACTTACTGTCCTCCTAGTGGCAGCAGCATAACACCCATGGGCACTTACTTTGGTGTTTCCATCTAAATCTTCGAGGGACATGATTCAGATGAAACCCCCGGAGGGATCCATTCACTTTAATGAGGAAGCAGAGTTACTCTGGACTCCATCTGGCTTCTGCTCAGCAGTGTCCTTTTCAGAACTGAACAAAACTGGCAGATCACGCTTTTATGCACACCTAAAAAGACGGACAGCTCGAGATCATAATCAGCCACAGTGCCTCCATCTGAATCATGTATTTCAGAGATTTACATGCAAACCCCGGTGTAAGCGCTCAGCGCAGAACACAGGATAAATATGTGCCACACCCTACTGCGATCTTTGGGAGGCAGAATGAAATAAACAACAGCAAGTAAAGAATTGATTTTATTATTTTTTTACGCTGTTTCTCGTGCGGTATAAGTGATTAGGCGATTTTATTCTTCGGGTCAGTGCGATTACAGCGATACCAGATTTATATATACATTTTTTTTTAATGTTTGGCTGCTGTCACACACTAAAAGACTTTTTGTTGCAAAACCAAGTTTTTCTATTGCCATATTTTGAGAGCTATAATTTTTCCATATTTCGGCCGACAGACTCATGTGACGGCTTGTTTTTTGAGGGACGAATTTATGCTTTTATTGGTACCATTTCTGGGCACATTACATTTTTTGATACCCTTCTATTCCAATTTTTGGGAGGCAGCAACTCAGGATTTTATTTTTATGCAGTTCCGTGTGTGGTAAAATTTATTCTTCGGGTGAGTGCGATTACAGCGATACCACATTTATATTTTTTTTATGTCTTTGCGCATTTACACAATAAAAACGATTTTATAGAAAAAATAATTATCTTTGCAAAGCTTTATTCTGAGAGCTATAACTTTTTTATTTTTCGGCTGATTGAGCTGCATGGCAGACTGTTTTTTGGGGGATAAGATGACGTTTTCAGCAATACCATTTTTATTTATATTTGTCTTTTTGATCGCGTTTTATTCCACTTTATGTTCAGCTGTATGATAATAAAGCATCGTGTTTTGCATAATTTTTTTTACCATGTTCACCAAAGGGGTTAACTAGTGGGACAGTTTTATACGTTGGGTCGTTGCGGATGCGGCGATACCAAAAGTGTACTTTTATTGTGATTTTTTTTTATCATGCAACTATTAATTTATGGGTACTATATTTTTTGGTGATTTTTTTTTTAAATATTTTCACAACTTTTTTTTTTTTTTTTACTTAGCCCCACTATGAGATTTTCACTTTTTTCAGTCTGATTGCTGTTCTTAATTAAGGATTGCAATGCTTTATAAGCTGTCAGCCCTGCGTGTGATCTAACTACTGTAGTTTTCGAATTATAAGATGCTCCATATTATAAGATGCACCCCAAATTTTGAGAAGAAAAATAGGAAAAAAATATATTTTTTGAATAAAATGGTGGTGCTTCTTATAAGCCACGCGTCTTATTGCTTACCGGGGGTGGTGGCTGCGGTGAAGTGGGATCCCTGCTGGAGGAGGCAGGAATGGGGTGATGCTGTAGGCCGCAGGCTGGGATGAGGGGGGGGGCGGTGTTTCCGATGTGCGGCGTGCTGCTGCGGGTGTCTGGTGCTGCTGCGGGTGCCTGGCGGTGCTGCTGCGGGTGTCTCTGGTGCTGCCTGGGCTTTGCCGATATTTTGTGAAAAGCCAGAGCCCCGGCAGTTCCATGGTTTCCTGTGCGGTGAACTCTGGGAAAATGGCCGCCGGGAGCGGCACATGCGCAGATGGAGATCTCGGCACCAAGATCTCGGGAGTTGAGATTTCAGCGCTGAAAACTCATCTCCCGAGAGCTCCATCTGCGCATGCGCCGCCCCCGGCGGCCATTTTCCCCGGGTAAAACACTGACCACGGTAGACTGGAGTAATATTTGGACCAGAGCAGCTAAGACTGCATCTTGTATTTCATACAAATAAAATCAGTACAAAATCCTTCATCTCTGGTACCATCCACCTGAATTTTTACATAAATTGGACCCATCTATTCCTTCCCTTTGCTGGCGATGCGTCCTGTCTAGAGGTTCTATATTTCACACTTTTTGGGACTGTCCACTTAAACCGTTCTGGATGATAGTGCAACTCCTCACTAAACAAGTTTTTGTAGTGAATCTCACATTAAGTCCTCAGTTCTTTCTATTAAATATTTTCCCTGAATCCATATCCAAGAGATCTATTAGATTGCTTTTACATAGGCTGACAGCAGCACGCTGTGTGATTGCCTACCATTTGGAGGCAAGCCTCTCCACCTTCCCAACTAGATCTATATTCTCGCATCAAGGCTATCAGGAACTGTGAGTACCAGGCAACCCTTAATGACAATACTGTGGAGAGATTTAACTTTGTTTGATCTCCTTGGGATTCCTTTTGGTCCATGTTAAATATAGGACCTCTATGAGATGGCTATAACTAGGTCGTAACATTCCACATCATTTCTCCCCCTTTCCTTTTGTCTGACTTGTGTGTTTGTCTGTAAGATTTTACTCTTTCTCTATTTGAAAATGTTTCACTATTACTATAGTATAAGATTGGTTGTTAACCTATAAATGATTATTTTTTCTTTTCCTGCAAAATTTGAAAAATTTTAAAAAAATCCACAATAAAGGACCTCAAAAGGCGCAAGCTTAAGGTTTTACAGTGGCCCTCACAGTCCCTTAATGTGAACATCATAGAAAATCTGTGGCTAGACCTAAAAAAAAAAAGCTGTGCATGCAAGACGACCCAGGAATCTCACAGAACTGGAAGAATTTTCCAAGGAAAAATGGATGAAAATCCCTCAAACAAGAACTGCAAGACTCTTGGCTGGCTGCAAAAAGCATTTACAAGCTGTAATGCTTTTAAAAGGGGGGAGCTACTAGCAAATAACCATGCAGGGTGCCTAAAGTTTAGCATTGGCCCATTTTCCTTTTTGTAATTTTTAAAATGTAATAGATGAAAATATATATATATTTTTCCCAAAAATACATAGGAAATGTGTCTTCTTTAATAACTTTAGGTCTTTTAAGAGATCACTTCATCTTCAACGTGCTAAACTGTTCACAACAGCAGTAAATATATATACAGTATAATGTGTATATTAGTGAAATACCTGTTTAAAATCGGAGTCTTTCCCGACCATTATTTGTAGACTGTAGATGACGGGATCGCCCTTCATTGAGGCTAGGGATTCCCAGACGACTTCACAGGTGTGATCATTTATTCGGTCTATTCGAGGAGCTGGGAAATGAAGGCATGTGGGACAAAGTAAGAAGAGAAATGGATCAAACTCATTTAAAAAAAAAATGCAATAATAAAGTATTTGAGCTATTTCTCTGCATACTGGAACAGGCGCTCATACCTTTCAGGGCAGGAGGGAGGGATTTAGGGGTTGTGAATATATATTCAGGGGAGAAGGGTCCCTCTCCAGCTTCATTACAAGCCTGAATGCGAAATTTGTATGCTGTGGACTCATTTAATCTTTGCACCTTATAAGTATGACAAGGACCTCTGTATAAGGATATAAACCTGACAATGAAGAAAAAGAATAAAATAAGTAAATATGTAAAGTAACACAACAATGATATACACTTTGAACTTCCATGCTGCTCTTTCTTATATTTTTGCTCAACATAAAAAAACATTTGCAGAGATTTATCGATATCGCTAAACTGTCCAAATATTGCGCCAGCCTCTCTCCCAGCGCTGGGGCTTCATGAGCATGGGACTTGGCCATACAGCCATATTTTTTAAAGGTGTGATAATATATTAATACATTTTGTGAAGGACAACCCCCATCCTTCCACATCACCAATGTGACGTAACTCCACAGGCACAGCTCTCCGGCGCCCCCTTTGTCTCTCAGGTCAGTAAGGGAACTGCACCTAGAGCAAATGGCCGCCGGGGAGGGTGTCCGGTTACCCACTGGGTATTCAAAGATTCGTGATCACAGTAAAAGCATCAGCCCAAGATTAATTTTATGGTTTAATTGCCTATAGGGCACACTAGATAATTACAGAAATACACAGTAGCTATACAACGGAATTACAGTGGATTTGCAGTCAGAGTAAAATACAACAATAATGGTACAAGGCTTAGAGGTATTAGCTAGAGGTCAATATTACCAGGTTGTAGGGGCATGTGGTGGCAGGGAGCTCTGCGATCCACAGGTGAAAGTCTTAGTTGCTGGACAGCCCCCCAAAACGTGTACCGCTGCTCCCTTGGCAGATCTGTCCCTTGGTCCTTAGTTCTTCATGGTCTTGCTGTTGTGAGAATGGATCTGCCCATAGCTCACAGTTCTTAAACCTGCTAGGTCCCTCCCCTCGGTGTCCGAGGGTGGGATGATAATCTCCACCCTTAGCCCCCTGCAGAATTTATTCCCAATATCTAATAAAGGGGTTAACTTTCTCCAGGACGATCGGATCAGGACACGAGAGGTACCAGCAGATGCAGTATGTTTTGCCTGTCGCATGGAGATCAAACCTGGCCCGATTGGGTCTCTGTGGAGAGCCAATCTCTATATCTCAGACCCCCGAGCCATCACCGACTCGGGAGTTGCACCATCAGATGCCCAAGGTGCGCAGGATCACGCAGATATTTTTTATGAGTTTGTACCTAGAAAGATGTGCTCATAATTCATATTTCCTAGAACGGAGCCGTCATGGCTGGGAGACACAATAGATGTGTTTTCTGTGTTTAGCTGGCAGGTATAATCTAATTGAAGCCTCTAGCTTTGAAGTACTGTTCTGGCCTGGCCTACTTCGCATACTAACAGTTCTGGCTATTCACATTCAGCAGTAAATCCTGTCTTGAGTCGAATCTACTCCGCATACTAATAGACCTTTTCAGAGACCAAACCCTATTGTATAGAATATGCCCAGAGGCCATAGGGCAGTGATGGCTAACCTTGGCACTCCAGCTGTTGTAAAACTACAACTCCCAGCATGCCCTTGCAACCTGCAGCAGTTGAGGCATGCTGGGAGTTGTAGTTCTCCAACAGCTGGAGTGCCAAGGTTCGCCATCACTGCCATAGGGAATTACAGCAGTTCGCTGCTGTGAATCTGTGAATTCAGAAAACATGGCGGCTGGAGCAGGCCATATCCAAGATGGTGGCTGTTCCTTCCTCACACATTTGCATCATTATCTTTAGAAATGGTTGTCACGTGTCATAAAATAATAAAGTAAGACATTCAGTGATACTGTATTTCCTTAAATTCTTCAAGATCAGACGTTTCTGGACAGAGGAACCTGTTACCATCTGCGGCAGCGGTGACCACTGTGGCCGTAGCCTTTTATGCTTGTGCATGTAGAGGGCCCAGGTGAGTAGTCACTACTATATGAGTGCAAGGAGCGGGCTCCATGGATGCAGCATTTACTGATTTATTAGACTTTTCAGTCTGCAGGTTATTTTGAGAAGAGGAGGCAGATAAATGGCCGCCAGGCAACTTTTATCATCAGGGAGAAAAGGGATGATTTTTTTTTTTTAAAAGCCACTGACAAACTGAATATCTATGCTCCACTCATAATAATCTGATTAAAAAAACAAGACAATAATTCATGTGCAAATAATAAAATAATAATAAATAATAATGAGTATAGAGCACATTTTTTTCTCAATATTGTAGCAACAATTTGGTAGCCCAGATGAAATGACAGCAGGTATCTCCTCACCTTTCACTCTTGTCCTCCATCTGAAGGTGGTACTGGATGGAGTCTGTTGGGGCGGCCCTGGACGTGCCATCTCCCCATTTCAGCTTAAGGCTCTGGTGACCATACACCGCACATTCCAGTCGCGGGGGCTCGGGGGGAAGGGGCTTGGTTTTCAATTTTACAGAGTGGCTGAAAGGACCGGCTCCCAGACTGTTTAGGGCTTGAACCCGGATTCTAGTAAGTAGCAAACCAGAATAATTGGCAACTATGTGAATACATTACAGAAAATTGGAAAACACTTTTTTTTATTATAATAAATTACATGACTACATTGCTATTATAGCCCTCGGTATCATCTCTAAGGACGTGTCAATCAAATGAGCTCAAACTATTAACTTGTATATGAACCTGAGGCTTCAATATAATGTGGGGAAAGAGCGCAGATCTAATAAGGGATGGCCACACCTGGTAAAATCTTCAGCAACAACGTCAGTGATGCACACACCGTTAGGATTCAGCTCCAGCAGTCGTCATGTGCCGACCAGAGTCTCAGCCGCCTGTAGAACAATGCAAGCAGAGGCTGAGACTGGTCAGAACTTGACCGAAAGTATGGAAATGGAAAGCGGTGTGTGCATTACACACTGTTGGGATTTGGCCAGCGCTAGGGAATGCTGAAGATTTTACCAACAACCCCTTTAAGAGCAATGAATTATTTATTACATAACAGTCTGCACTGAAGTTACCTCCAAGATTAACATTTTGCGGCAGCATCTATCATGTAGGACAACATACGTCTACCAAGAAAGGACTTGTGATTTGCTCCGTACCTGTACGTGGAGTCTGGCTGTAACTGTTCTATAATGTAGCTGGAGGACTTTCCTACAGTGATGGTCTGCTTGTCTCCATAGTCTAGAATATAGCCAGTAATTTCTGCGCCGTGGTCACATGGCCGATCCCAAGCTACAGCAAGGCAGGTGGAAGGTGAATAATCATGCGGATTCTCCATTTCCTCCTCCTTCGTTCCCCAGAGGTTTGTCACGGCTGCCGGTACAGAAGCAGGAGTCAAACATGCGACTACGTCGCTGAAGAGGCCGGTGCCAGCAACATTCACAGCCTGCAAGTATGAGAACGAAGCACAGGAGAGTATAAATCACAGCGGCAAAACCGAGGCTGACCTGGTTTTAGTGCTAAATAACTCGACAATTCCACAGAAACTTGCCTGAACCCTGCAGTAGTAGACAATTGCTGGAGAAAGACCTTTCATCTCGTAAGAATAGCCAGGGCCGCAGTAGCACATCTGCATGCAGCCTTCCATGCCCCCCCACTCCATTCTGTACTCCGTAATGTCTGCACCATTATTATTGGGGGCCTGTGGGGTGAAAAGGAAAAAATAACAATCTGGATCTATCGCATAAGTTTTGTGCACACTTATTGCATTTAGGATTAATAATTTGCAGTTAAAGAGCACAGTGACCAGAAAAAAAATCCATCGGGTCCCTAAATACCTTCTCAAAGATGGCAACCATATGATGCCCGAAGAGTCCATCACTGAAAATAGGACTATTGAATGTGAACTCCATTTTTGTACAGAGACAACAGAGAGATAGATAATAGATATAGATAATAGAGAGAGAAAGATATGAGAGATAGATAATAGATAGAGATAACACACGGATTTTGGTAAGAACTTACCTGTAAAATCCTTT
>VIAB01004107.1:56244-66264 GCA_009801035.1 Oophaga pumilio | reverse complement strand
CCACCTTGTATTTTATAAAACTTAATAAAAATGTTTGAACAGAAAGCAAACTAGAAGAAAGTGACAGGACAACCATGGACCAGCAATTTCCAAACAAATGATTAAGACTTAACATTGGTGCAGGGGAGGGTAATGCATGCTATCATTGAGGGTCCTGGCGTGGACTTGTAGAAAGTGGAGAACGGTGTCTGGAAACGATTCATGACTTGGATGTATATCATCATATTCTACAACGAATTTTGCACAGCCATTTAAAGCCATGCTGTTACCATAACAAAGACATATATTAATTATATAAATTAATTACCGTTTTGCTCTTCAGATATTTCCACAATATACTTAGTAATTGTAGCTCCTCCGTTATCTTTCGGTGGATCTAAACAGAAACAAAAAAAGTTACTTTGTTCATCAGGAAAAAAGAAAAAAAAACAATTCTTATAAAGAGGACAATTCACATCAGCTGTTAAAAGAAATAAAAGCTTTACAATTTTTTTCGGAGACTAAAATCACAGTCTGGGGAGCACAGAGAGTACAGCCCATTATATGCGGTTCCCAGATATACTATCAGTAAAATCATTTCTGCTACAAATCAGTCGGAGCAGGGAGTCCACAGGTTAACTAGATGTCAAGTCTCCACCCTGCAGTGGGGTTCAGTCTGTTTTACCAAACCATAGACCACTGTAAGCAGATCCAATAAATGTGGCTCCTTACAGTGCATATGACATTACATATGAATCCCTAATGTATTAGTATGCACAATACTATATTGCCAGCTTTACTTATATAACAACAAATGATAGCAAATCTGTTTAAGAAAGCAAAGTGTGAACAATCCAAGCTGTCCATGTAAAAGTGCAAGTTCACCTTGCAGCATTTTACCATTTACGTATAGATTTCACATCGCAAGTTACAATCTGTATTACAATCCAGAGCTGCAGTTACAAATCTGTTGGATGATATCTCTGACTTTTTCTTGGTGCAGAATGCCTGCATAATGCTGGATTCAGATGCAAGTACGCACTTTTTTCCTCCAAAAACTTGGAGGAAAATGGTGGCTGCGTCTTATCGTCCGGATGTATCTGCTCTGGATGGGGAGGTGGGGGAGCGTCAGCGGCAAAGCAACGCATCACAGGAGGCAGGAGCAGGGTGCTATGGCTAACACCTATGCCCGCTGCTAATGAGAAATGAATATTCACTGCTCTCCACGCACAAGGGAGTGGAGAGCAGTGAATATTAATTTCTCTTTAATAGCGGACACGCTGTTAGCCGCAGCCGCTGGCTTCCTGCAGCTGCTGGGCTCTGAAGGGTAGACGCTACTTAAGGGAATTAATATTCACTGCTCTCCACTCCCACAGCAGTGAATATTCATTGATCTTTAATAGCAGGCACAGCAGTCGCAGCAGCCGGCTTCCTGCAGCCACCGGGCGATCACGTGCGCCCACTATTAAAAAGAATGATTATTCACTGTTCTCAATGCCCATGAGAATGGTGAGAAGTGAATATTCATTACCTTTAGTAGCGGCTACACGTGATCGCCTGGCAGCTCCAGGAAACTGGCGGCTGCGGTTATTGTGCCCGCTTTTAAAGAATATGCATTGCTCCACACGCTCAGTCCCAGCGTGGGGAGCAGTGAGTATTCCAGCAGCTGTCCTCTCCTTGTAAGCAGCACATGACCTCACCACCATGCGCTGCTTACAAGCATAAATCCGCTGTTGGCATCACAACACAATGCTGCGAGGGAGCGCAGGGAAGGTAAGTAGAAAGGTTTATGTTTTTTTTTTTTTCTGATGGGGGCCATGCATACCAGGATAGGGATGAGGGGGCAATGCATACCAAAATAGGGATGAGGGGGCCATGCATACCAGGATAAGGATCGGGGGGGGCATGCTCACCAAGATAGGGATGACGGGCCATGCATACCAGGATAAGGATGAGTGGGGCCATGCTCACCAGGATAGGGATGAGGGGGGGCCATGCTCACCAGGATAGGGATGAGGGAGGGCCTTGCTCACCAGGATAGGGATGAGGGAGGGCCATGCTCACCAGGATAGGGATGAGGTGGGGCCATGCTCACCACGATAGGAATGAGGGGGGCCATGCTCACCAGGATAGGGATGAGGGGGTCACGCATACCAGGATAGGGATGAGGGGGCCAAGTATACCTGGATTGGGGACATATATATATATCAGGATGGATATTAGTACAGAATTGGCCACATTTTTTGCTTCAATTTTTTTTCTATGCTCCTCCTCTAAAACTTAAGTGCATCTTGGGGTCCAAAAAATACGGTAATACAGATTAATTTTTCCCTATGTTGATGTTAATTTGGGCTATTGGATTCTTGATCAGTGCCAACTGGCAAAGCTGTAAAAGGGATATAAAAACTCAAGAGTATTGCACAATAAGTAATGCAATGTACTTACACAGTTACGTTTTTACTTCATACAGATTATGGTATGATTATGTATAAAACTTAAAAACTGTGCTCAGATAAAACCTAGGACAAATGTAACCAGCAGCACTTACCCCAAGCTATGCGGAAGTTTTGTGCATGGACCTTTCCTTTCACAGTAGGCTTTGATGGTGCACCTGGCCTGTCTGGAAGGGTCACAAACTCCACCACCTCACTTGGACCGCTCTTCCCTTCTGAGTTATATGCAATAACCTAAAATTAGGGTTTCAGATTGAATATTGGAAAACATAACTAACAGGTGCAGGATGCTTACAGCTGAACTAACACATTAAACTGCAGGGCAGATTGTAGAACTACAATAATAAATGTAACAAAGGATTTGCTTGCATGCAACTTTCAGTGAACATTTGGTCTACGGGGGCAGACTAAGTGAGATAAAGAAAGTGCTCCAGTATTAATTTTGTCTCTTAGGCTCTCTTCCTTGGGTGACATTTCTGGTAAATAGAACAGCTGTAGAATTAGTAGAACTAAAATGCTCAGCATATCCTCTGCAATAACACATTCAGCTATCAGTGATTTGTTCTGGGGAGTGCAAAGCTATCACCATATTTACACAGAGATGACAGGGAATCTGAACAATTACACCACTCAGGAAAGTAAGAGCTGTGATTAGGTGATTAGGAGGCCTGCTCTGGAAGCAGCTGATGGTGGGGGCTCGTGATTTTGACAGATTTGTAACAGCAGCTTGTCAGGGGCTCAGATAGAGATGAGCAACTAACTGCTCTTCAGGAATCAATGTGCTGGAGAGAGATGGCTGATATGTTAGGTTAACCTCTTTCCTGAAATGTAACTATTGCGCACTCTTGGCCAAGGTCTGCGCAGGCACTAGCGGGAGCCAGCTGTACCCTATTAAAGATAAAAGCTCTCGCTTCAGGAAAACTACATCAGATCGAAGAAGCAAATAACTGGCAAACTTTCTTATTTTCATGCTGTATAACTACGCAATTTAATATCTACACAATACTCAAAAAAAAAAAAAGCTTAACATTTAAATAAATTACAAGAACACAATAGAAGTTATAATTTCCCATTGTTCTCTTCTATTTTCAGCTGGAAAACTGATAATGAAAAGGGTCTTTACATGTACCTGACCTTTCCGGTGACCTTTCAGAAATAGTGGTTGTGGGTGTACTTGAGAAATAACACTGTTTGACCAATATATGACCTGTATCCGGCATGTCTTTATCAGAATAGCTGCTCTGTCGTCTCCCTTACACACAGACTTGACAGAGTCCTGCTCTCCTGTATCTATAGTACATGTTCAGAAGCAGCATGGAGGGAATTATACAGCAGTACTAACCAGTAAAGCTGTGAATCCAGCTCTTGAGTTATATAAACACTTACTAGAAAGCTGCAGCACCTTCTGGTACTGTCTGTGCCTATTCTCTTGATGTAGATGTTGGAGGATTAAAGGATAAGGCTTCTCAATTTTAACATGCCTTATCCTTTTGTGTCTTGCAGTGACTTTCTCTTTTTCTCCCCATTTAAAAAATGTACATGCTTGGCTGAACCATACGGGGAGGCCAGGAAGACCAACCACTATCTAAAAATTTTAGACACAAAGTCATATACAATGCTATAAGTAGAATTATGCCGAAGCAATATTGCTTCATTCCAAATCTGGCCCAATGGCCCATGGGTGGTGGATGATATACTCCAAAGAGTCAATATTATACACCAAAAAGAAGGAGTAAAGACATCATCGTTTTATAAAAGTACAAAAAGCTTTATTAACAAATAACAATATGCCTTTTGAGAAAGCACTGCCGCGAAACGCGCGTCAGGGGGTCGCCGGGGACGCACAGCCCGTACCAATTAACATGGGTAAGAACCAGTGATTTGTTATTTGATGCTTCATCACGCTATATTACAACTACTAATGGGCTATTGGTAGCCTAATGGATCTTATGCTATATACCCACACGTGATGTTATGCAAAAAAATTTTTACACTATATATCTTGATATACCCTGGATACTTATGTGACTGTGCTATCCCTGCTTGCATACCCGCAGTTTTTGCCTCCATATTTTATCCCTGTTTTGTGGGCCACTATTGTTGGCATATTGTTATTTGTTAATAAAGCTTTTTGTACTTTTATAAAACGATGATGTCTTTACTCCTTCTTTTTGGTGTATAACACTATCTAAAAATGTATGGCTAGCTTTAAAACTCAAAAGAGGAGATTGATAGAAGATGTTTTTTTTTGTTTTTCCTAAGTTTAATGTTGCTTTAAACCAACAGAGTGTAAACAGGAGAAGGTACTTAAGTTTTATTTCTCTGGTGTTCATATCTGATATGGTAATTATTAATGGCTCCACATTCTACTATTAACTGGACCAAAAAAAACAATATAGCGTATATTTATGCTTAAAGTTAAAGAAAATTACCCGGGCCATCAACACACACAATTATCAAAGTCTCAGCTCCCTGCACCTCTGATAAAGCTACCAGATGGAAGAGGAATCTGGGAATAATCAGCAGTCAATATCTACCCTTCAATAAGTACAAATGTCCAGAAACATTACACACTGGAGGATCCTTATAATTTCAATAGGATCCACAGACAATAAAAGCGTTACACCAAGAGCAAATATGTTTAAGAATGATTAGTCTTTGCCTTTCAAATTTTTACGTTTCAACTAGATATAAACCGTTCCCACCATCCAGCTGCTTCCCCTTGTCCTATAGATGGCGTGTAAGTGAATCAGGACCGAACGGTTGGTGGAATAAATGCTAAGCGGGCAGTAAAATATGGATATCCTATTACATGCTGTGTCCTGAGGATATGCCATAAATGCTCAGATTTGAGCACTCATACAGTCCATTTGGCATGTAAAATTGTGACTAGCTTCTGATGGAATGGCCCAAATGACCCCGATACAGACCAAAACATACAGGAGAACGCACGTACCCTGAACTTGTACTTTGTGCTGCGCCTCAGGTTCATCACTGTGAATGTAAGATCATCTCCATTATATTTTGGCTTGAATCCATAGCCCTATGAAAATAAAACAATAAGAGGACTCAGAAATTTATTGCAAAAATGCAGCTTCATAAATAAAAAAAACAATTATTATGTAATTAGGCAGATTGACAAAAATAATCTATGGATTAACTATCATAACTTCCCATCCCCCTTTATTATATGGGGCAACAATCTGCAGCCACAGACCACACAATCTGAGGATTAGGTTTGGGCAGATCATGGTCTTCACACACTAATAAAATGTAAAGCGAGGGACCGTAGTTGACACGATGTATATCTCTGGCTGCCCAGAGCTGCTGAGAGAACGATGGTCTCACCTCATATCCTCCTCTGTTTACTAATAACTTCAATAAATTCAATGTATTGTGTAAGAGAATGGAATAATTATCGCTTCTGTTGCCAAGCAAAGCAATGTCCTTCTCACGTAATGTTATTATACTCCGGTAAGAAATTGGTGTATCAGCACGATCCTATAACGGTCAGGATAACAGGGCTAGGATGATACAGCTGTACCCATAGGTCATACAAGAGCTGACAATTCGTTGATCCAGGGAGCTAGTCTGATTGCCGTATGTGGAGTCGGGAAGGAATTTTTTCCCCAATGTGAAGCTTAGTGCTTGCGGCTTGTTTTTTTTTTTGCCTTCCTCTGGATCGACATGTTAGGTTATGGGTTGAACTAGATGGACTTAAAGTCTTCCTTCTATGTTACTATGATATGAAGTCGGTCAGTGCTGCTGTATACAGGTCCTTCTCAGAAAATTAGCATATAGTGCTAAATTTCATTATTTTCCATAATGTAATGATTACAATTAAACTTTCATATATTTCAGATTCATTACACACCAACTGAAATTTGTCAGGTCTTTTATTGTTTTAATACTGATGATTTTGGCATACAACTCCTGATAACCCAAAAAACCTGTCTCAAAAAATTAGCATATCAAGAAAAGGTTTTCTAAACGACCTATTACCCTAATCTTCTGAATCAACTAATTAACTCTAAACACATGCAAAAGATTCCTGAGGCTTTTAAAAACTCCCTGCCTGGTTCATTACTCAAAACCCCCATCATGGGTAAGACTAGCGACCTGACTGATGTCAAGAAGGCCATCATTGACACCCTCAAGCAAGAGGGTAAGACCCAGAAAGAAATTTCTCAACAAATAGGCTGTTCCCAGAGTGCTGTATCAAGGCACCTCAATGGGAAGTCTGTTGGAAGGAAACAATGTGGCAGAAAACGCTGTACAACGAGAAGAGGTGACCGGACCCTGAGGAAGATTGTGGAGAAGGACCGATTCCAGACCTTGGGGGACCTGAGGAAGCAGTGGACTGAGTCTGGTGTAGAAACATCCAGAGCCACCGTGCACAGGCGTGTGCAGGAAATGGGCTACAGGTGCCGCATTCCCCAGGTAAAGCCACTTTTGAACCATAAACAGCAGCAGAAGTGCCTGACCTGGGCTACAGAGAAGCAGCACTGGACTGTTGCTAAGTGGTCCCAAGTACTTTTTTCTGATGAAAGCAAATTTTGCATGTCATTCGGAAATCAAGGTGCCAGAGTCTGGAGGAAGACTGGGGAGAAGGAAATGCCAAAATGCCTGAAGTCCAGTGTCAAGTACCCACAGTCAGTGATGGTGTGGGGTGCCATGTCAGCTGCTGGTGTTGGTCCACTGTGTTTCATCAAGGGCAGGGTCAGTGCAGCTAGCTATCAGGAGATTTTGGAGCACTTCATGCTTCCATCGGCTGAAATGCTTTATGGAGATGAAGATTTCATTTTTCAGCACGACCTGGCACCTGCGCACAGTGCCAAAACCACTGGTAAATAGTTTACTGACCATGGTATTACTGTGCTCAATTGGCCTGCCAACTCTCCTGAACTGAACCCCATAGAGGGATATTGGGATATTGTGAAGAGAAAGTTGAGAGACGCAAGACCCAACACTCTGGATGAGCTTAAGGCCGCTATCGAAGCATCCTGGGCCTCCATAACACCTCAGCAGTGTCACAGGCTGATTGCCTCCATGCCACGCCGCATTGAAGCAGTCATTTCTGCAAAAGGATTCCCGACCAAGTATTGAGTGCATAACTGAACTTTATTATTTGATGTTTTTTTTTTTTGTTTTTAAAAAACACTTTTATTTTATTGGATGGTTGAAATATGTTAATTTTTTGAGACAGGTTTTTTGGGTTATCAGGAGTTGTATGCCAAAATCATCAGTATTAAAACAATAAAAGACCTGACAAATTTCAGTTGGTGTGTAATGAATCTGAAATATATGAAAGTTTAATTGTAATCATTACATTATGGAAAATAATGAAATTTAGCACTATATGCTAATTTTTTGAGAAGGACCTGTACATGGACTATGCTTCACTGCCAGGAGAGAAAATCTTAAAGGGGTTGTCCTGGACTGACACTCATTACCAATCCATCAGATAGGTCATGAATAGGAGAACACCAACCAGCTCACACCTAGGTGATGAAAGGGGTAGAACAGCTCCGTACATTGCTCACCGGACTATTCCCAGTGCCACATTTCACTTTCTGAAACCTGTGCTAGTTTCCTATTTCTACAGAAAGAGAAGGCACCACAAGGAATTTTGATGGAAGCAGTTGTAAAGGGACACCCATACTGCAAAAGCACAATAAAAGGCAAGCAATTTTTTTATCGTTGTGCACCCCCTGGACCTTTATTTTAATTATGGTGGACAGCCCCTTTAAAGCAGGTTATTAATATAGTACAAAATCATCCATCAGCAGAAATACTGGGTCCACATCTGTGCGCAATGAGGCTCACAACGTATTTCCCCATCTAAAACAACGCCACACAGGATAAGCTATATATGTCCAATAGATGAGGATCCCACAACTAGGCGCTATTTATATGGGGAAACGGGATTATCTGAGCCCTTTAGTGAGGCGAATACTTGACGTCGCACCCAGATGGAGAATGAATAGAGAATGCCTGGCCATGTTCTCTACATTCGTTTTTCTGGCACTGACAATAGCAGAGGATAAGGTTAATGAAGGTGAGCAACGCATCTATCAGCCATTTATGGCATAACGTGTGGACATGTGACCGCTGCAGACAAACACTGGAGAACTACAGAACTACGGATTACAGGAACGAAACCGCTGCATTTTATAACTCGTGTCACTGAGGATTTCCTAAAGAGATCCACACCTTTAGGCTATGTGCACACGTTCAGGATTATTTGCGTTGTTTTTTCGCAGCAAAAAACGCATAAAAAACGCATGAATGAAACATCCTATTATTTAGAATGAATTCTGCAATTTTTGTGCACATGGTGCATTTTTTTCCGCAAAAAAAAACGCATCGCGGAAAAAAAAGCAGCATGTTCATTAATTTCGCGGAAAACTAGCGTTTTCCTCGCTATATTATTGAGCTAGAAAGTTCAGGAAAAAAATCAGCGCGAAAAAAAGCATGAGTTTTTACGGTGAAAAAAGTCTGGTTTTGCTCAGGAAAATTCTGCACACATTCCTGAACGTGTGCACTTAGCCTTAGGGTATGTGCACACGTTGCAGATTTGCCTGCAGAATTTTCCGAACAGAATCTGCACCTCTTGGCAGGAAACGCAGATGCGGATTTGATGCAGATTTTAATGCGGATTTGTAAGCGTTTTTGTAAGCTAAATAAAGATATGTTATTTAACAAAAAAAAAAGATTTGTGATGTCATTTCTTGTCCAACCCACACTCCATTACACACACAGATAGATAGACGGATAGATAGATGATAATAGATAGATATGGGGTAGATAGATAGATCGATAGATAGATATCGGATAGATATATCTAAGATCTATCCCATATCTATCTATCTATAGATCTATCCCATATATATCGATCTATCATCTATCTATTATCCATCTATCTCATTCCTTCTATCAATCATCTATATCTATCTATCTATCCCATATCTATCTATCCATAGATACATCCATAGATACATAGATATATCCATAGATACATAGATATATCCATAGATACATAGATATATCCATAGATACATAGATATATCCATAGATACATAGATATATCCATAGATACATAGATATATCCATAGATGCATAGATATATCTATAGATGCATAGATATATCTATAGATGCATAGATATATCTATAGATGCATAGATATATCCATAGATACATAGATATATCCATAGATACATAGATATATCCATAGATACATAGATACATCCATAGATACATAGATACATCCACAGATACATAGATATATCTATAGATACATAGATATATCTAGAGGTGCATAGATATATCTATAGATGCATAGATATATCTATAGATAGATACATCTATAGATGCATAGATACATCTATAGATGTATCTATCTATAGATATATCTATGCATCTATAGATAGATATGGGATAGATAGATATAGATGATAGATCGATAGATATGGGATAGATCTATAGATAGATATGGGATAGATCTATACATCTATCTATAGATGTATCTATCTATAGACATATCTATCTATCTATAGATACAGTACAGACCAAAAGTTTGGACACACC
>VIAB01004107.1:11042-27695 GCA_009801035.1 Oophaga pumilio | reverse complement strand
TGCTACTGCTTACAATGCTAACTGTACATGGAGTCTGGTTAGTAAGAGAAGTTGTCACACTGCATATAATTAAAACTACGAACACTTTGTGATATGGGAAAATGGCAGAATATGGTGATTATGTTGGGACAGCATTCCGATAAACTGGATAAAGCACTTTTTTCAATAGCAGTCAGCTTCATAACCAGCTTAGTGCCAAGGGTCTGACTTCTCTAACCAATGCACTGAGCAGCTACCATGATGGAAATCCACTTTTTACAGGATGAAGTAGTATAACCTGCCAGCTATTTACATGGGATAGGATATCATATCACGTGTCTGAGGGTCTCTCACTTATAGAAGAGATTATAGAAACAATCCCTTTTAAAGAGAACCTTTCACCAAATGTTTTCATGTTGAACTGGACACACAATGTTATAGTGGTTGCAAAGTGAAATAAAGTTTTGTTTTCTTTTTTTTTTTTTTCAAATTTCGCTTCAAAGTATTTGGCACCTAATGAGTTAACTTTTGTTAAGTCCAAGTGGGTGTTATCAAACAGTTTTCACTGGGGACTTGTACTTCTCCCTGTATGATGCTGACCAATCATAAGTGGCGCTCAAAGGATAAAACAACAGGCCCCACCATAGCTCAGAGCAGGTTTCACATTGTGAGAAGTAATGATACAGCTCTGGTCTCCTGGTCTAACCTCCTGCAGGAGTCAGTGTGGTGGAAGGGGCGGGGCAGCTGAGTTTAGCTGTGCCACATTACAAACCCTTCCATAAGCGTTCCTGATTACTGAGTGTGTCAGTAATCACACATGTCTACTGTGCTCAAGCATCTTGTACTCACTCTAAAGCGAGATTAGGGTTTTCATTGCATCTCACATAGGAGCAACCTGCCTGTTCTGGACTATCCCTGTGTGAGATGTTATGAAACCCTGTTCTGCTCTCAAAGTACAGCGATTACAAGTTGAGCACAACAGACGTGTATGATACTAACTGTTTGGGCTCTCATCTTCGGACAGGCAGTATGGGGGAAGGCAGTTCAGCACAGTAGAGCTTACAGCGCCAGGAGAGCTGATAGAAATGTTTGTAAAGTGACAAGTAAATTCAGATGCACTGTCCCTTCTGCACACTGTCTCATCCAGGAAGCTAGACCAGGGAATCAGGGCTGACTGTCATAAATCTCATACTGAGAAATCTGCTTTGAACTATGGTGGGGGTCTGTTTCTCTCTCCTCTGAATGTTGCTGCCCTAAGGAAAAAAAGTTAACTCATTGGGTTCAAAATACTTTGATTGCCAATAGCATCGCAACAGAAAAGACAAATAAAAAGTTTTATACTGCTCTGCAGCCACCATTACGTTGTGTGTCCAATACAACATGAAAAATTTGGAGAAAAGTCCTCTAACTCTTGAAAGATAAGGTTTCTGCAAAACAACAAACAGTACATGAACAACAAAACATATGAAACAAATCCATTCATTATTTACATCACAGCTTGACATCGGTATCCGTGTTGGCAATGCCCTTCACATAGTTCTCACACCATCGACATAGCCATAAATTGGTATTTTTTTAGGATGACGTTTATGCTTGAGTGACACCATTCATTTTACCATTTAAAGGAACTGTGTGTTCATAGAGGATATGTGCGTTCATAGAGGAGGAGCAACAGAGATGGTGTGTGTTCATAGAGGAGGAGAAACAGAAGGGGGATGTATTTTTAGAGGAGGAGCAACAGAGGTGTCATGTGTTCATAGAAGAATAGCAACGAAAAGGTGTGTGTTCATGAAGGAGAAGCAACATGGAGAGGGTGTGTATTCATAGAAGAGGAGCATCAGAGGTGGTGTCTGTTCATAAAGGAGGAGCAACAGAGGTGGTGTCTGTTCATAAAGGAGGAGCAACAGAGGTGGTGTGTGTTCATAAAGGAGGAGCAACATACAGGAGATATGTGTTCAGAACGTGATTCACAGGGGAGAAATGTATCCAATATGTAGGAGAAAGAAAGTCAGAGTAGTTCAGTACGGTTGCCACAATTTTACTTTTTCACCGGACAAGCCGCAGTTTTCATGTTGTTGGCACCATGTTGTTGTACAGATGACATTATGATCACTATTTATTGTTTTTAAGAATGAAGGTGAACCAAAAAAAAATTGTGTCCTACTACTAATGCACAATACCAACACTATATTATATATATGTAATACTTGTTGCAGCCTGTTTTTTACAGGATGAGGTATACAGTAGCTTTCATTGGTACCACTTTGAGGTACATACAACTTTTTGATCTCAATCTATCCTGCTTTTTATTTTTTTCAAAGGTCAGATAAGCAAAGCTAGCAATCATTTATTTTTCTTATTTATTTTCCAGCGTTCATCATGCAGGTTGAATAAACTGATCATACTGTAATTTTGGCTGTTATGGTTGGCTCGGTGGGAGAGGTTGTGGGATGATGTGTCAGAATTATCCTGAACTCTATATAAACCACTTAAGCTTACAGAACATTGTCATTTTTCACACCATGCACTATTGCAGAATTGTGGTAAAATGTTAATGTGCTATGAGCTGATGGAAGCCTTTTATCTATATTCACTTTAGTGTTACCAATGCTGTTGTAGGTTGTTCAGCCTTTTACCAAAGCGAACTAAGAGTGCTTCGCAGAAGAGGTTTCCCAGCCCTCAGGCCCTTGATGTGGGCTCCACGGCATTTCTCAATGATTGGAAGGTTCACTTTCATCTCCGTGAAAATGAGCAGCAAGCAATTTGCCTTTCTCCAAAATAGGAGTCTTAGATCTTTGATCTGCAGCTCTGGTCGATGGCTATATTACAGTGTACGTGCAGCCTACACAACGTGAACGCTGTACTGCAGCAGTCACTATGTGTGGGGAATGCACTTATGACAGTTTTGTCATGCAGAAACTAACATTACTGAGATGATACCTCACATAGATATCGGTTGTGGGTTGTTATGGACTGAACGGAGAAGGAGCTTCGTTGTAGCTCCAAAGAAAAGTCAGTCCATGCATGGAAATACGCACAGCAGGTCAAAAAACAAAATTACCTGCAACTTTGTGCCTATTCTTTACCACTCCAGTCTACTGAATAAATCTGGCATCTATGATCAACTCAGTCAGTACCCAAAACATGCTGGCGGAGGAACTGCCGTAAAAGTGACAGCAAAAAAGAGTGGAGACACTTCAGAAAAAGTTGGTGGTCTTTGTCCTGAAGTGACAATGACGACCCCTAGGAAAACCTCAGACCACTGGCATCTTAAACAGGGTCATGTGCACAAATCCATAACTCTGTCCTCCCACCCGGTCTGATATAGGGCATGCGGAGGAGGCTCAGCAAGTATGATGGTCAGTACAATTTCAGAGGTAAAATAATGTCCAAAGGGTTTTTTGCAACCAGTGGATAAAACTGTTCCTGGTCATGTGATGGGACACGTGTTGGATTGTTCCACCTGAGAATCCTTCAATGACTAGGACAGATTTTTAACCACTGGAAGTAAACAATTAAGCAGTTGTAATAGGATTGCGGTACTTACTGCTGGCTTGGAAATGTTAGAGAGTTGCGCTTCCAAAGCTTTTGTCTCTTCATCTTTCTCTACAACGACAAAAAATATTGCTATTATTGTTTTGTGCCCTTAGAAGTAACTGGCACTACACTGTAAAACCGACCAGGTGTGAAATTAATTACTGAATTACTATGACTGAAAGCCGAAGGCTGTCGGGAGGAACAAAATTAATCATCTTCCAGTAGTCGGGCTTTCAGTGCGGCTTCTGCATAGCTTCATTAACCTGCAGACTAACCCTGTTACCCTAGGGTAATAGCATTTTTTTTTACATGACAGATTCCCTTTAAATCAGATAAAATCACTATAGCAACCACATTTGTGTTCGTTTATTAGTAAAATGAAATAAAAAGACTGGTTGACTGTCCGGGCATGTCTGTTGTATTAAATGCTTGTATCTACCATGAAATAATTCTGAAACAACTTCTCTTAGAACTGCACTGTGCCGCTCCGGTGTGAATACACTGACAACTGGGGGCCATCATTATTCTCTTCAACATAGCCTGCCTTCGTCCAATCAGAGCCAACAATGAAAATTGAGTAGTGAACAAATCCCTAATGTGAGGGGAACTCCTGATAAAACTTACGGGACTCACAAGTCTGTAGCCCTGAGTCATCAAAGATTTCATGCCAGAAAACAGGAGTAAGAAAAACTGAGGATTCACAAATTTGATATGTGCGCTATGCGGAGTGGTGCAACAATTTTGCGACTTTTGGCATTTTCACACCAATTTCTTACCACTCCACCAAAAGGGTGATATGGGGTCGTGGCGTGACGACACAGCTTGGCTAATTTATGACGAGCTGTGGTGTGTCTTCAGCTTTGGAACATGAATGCCCAGGAAAGGCATCACTCACTGGATATGAGTCTTTTAATATTTTGATATAACAATGAATATGCAGTGTAAAAGCATAAACGAGTGGGTGCAAATATGAAAGGGGTTCACTTGTTTCACCAGACACAGCGCCACTCTTGTTCATAGGTCTTGTCTGATATTACAGCTCAGACCTCTTCACCTGAGTGGTAATAATCTGTAATACCAATGGCATCTCAAGAACCAGAGTGAACTTGTTTGTCATTTGTCATAAAAATATACACACACACACAATATATATATAGATATATTTTAACCGGGTGTAAATGCTGCTGTTCACCTGAGGCGGACGTTGTTTTTCTTGAGTTCATGTGCCTCGCTTTTCCTAATTTATGGATCTCTCTTTCCCGTTTATAAATCAATTTTTTTTAGCCATCTAGGCCTAGTTCTTAAGAAGATGCCCATAGAGAAGAGTTGATGACCACACCCACTTGGCTAACAAGACTAGAGGGAAGAGGGGGGCTCAGGAATGGAGAGTCGCAGCAGAAAAAGAAAACAATGTCAGATTCAGAAGAAGAGCAGCATTTACAATCAAGTGAAAAAAAAATTTAATTCACATTTATGGCAAGTGACCGGTTCTTTTTTTAACACTACAGTGTACAATATCATTTAAGATTTCGCCTTTTCAATTCATAATTGTTTCTACATTTTCACTCATCAGAATTACCTTGTATTTCTGTTTCTACCTGGGAGGAATTCTTTCCTTTCTGTTTATTCCTGGATTGTCCTGTGTTTAACCCCGGACTATTCTGCCCTTTAACAATCCCATTAGATTCATTGACCGGAGACGTGCTTTTCTTGGGTGAATAGGGAGGGCTGTTCAGCTTGTCCTTCAGTGCACCATGTCTATCTTTCAACTTCTTCTGCAACCGCTCGTGGATTTTACTTGATCTCTCATCCCTAAGTCCGGACCTCCCATGAGTGGCAAGAACGTCTATGAGATAACCAGAAGAAAAATGTTACAGATTTACCGAAGCCGGAATAAAATCATTTCAAGGTGTATATAAATAAAAAGGAGATTACAAAAAAAGAAATTAAAATGTGGCAATCTATACAATTTTTTGTTAACCCCCTAAAGGACCCAAACAAAACTGCCGTAAAGGGATTGTTGCACTAAACTCCCCACATAAGTTTTGCCTTTCAGCACATTCTCAATGCGGTGATTGGTAATGAAGGAGGAAAGGGTGTCTACTAGGGATGAGCAAACGTGCTAGGTGATATCTGAGTATTTGGGTCCTCGGATGTACTCGTTACTTGGCGAGCATTAGACGGTGCTCGATATCAAACTCGAATCCCTGCCCCGCATGTTTGGCCCCTGTTACACAGCCAGTACGCATACAATGATTGCCTATGAGTCACTGTAATGCCGTAGCCATCTTGGTTGTGGCATTACTATGATTGGCTGCCGTGTGACATCATCAGGGTTTATTAAAGGACAGGCGCCACCCGGCTCGGCACATTGACGTAATAGTTGCTATTGGAGGGAGAGAGTGCTTGTCTAGGCCTCCATGTGCACAGTATAACTAATCAGAGGTCTGTAGTGTTCATACCGGTGCTGAAGCGGAGCCATCATACTCCTTCTAAGGCCAATCGTTTGCTTTGCTGTCTGTATCACATACATTCTGCACTTATCATAGGAAGGTAGAGAAAATTAAGATTCCAATTTTTCAATGCTTATTTTTGTCTGGATTCAATAAGTCATCCAGACAGTATTAGGTGCTTTCTATTACATTTCGGTGGTAGATAAAAGAGTCCAGAAAAGCGTTGAAAATTTTGTCTGGATTCATTTAGTCATCCATACATTTTAAAGTGCTTTGTGTAAAATTACGGTGGGTTAAAATTTTTAAAGTCTGCTTGACAGTACAGAAAATATTTTTATTCCAAAAACTGACTATTGTCATATATACTGTAGAACCTGACTCATGTGAAATTTCGCTGGTCTGAAATAGAATCCAAAAATTTCCTGCTACAGGTGAACAAATTTGGTTGTTCAAAAATTGACTACTGTTATATGTACTGTAGAACTTGGTTTGTGTGAAATTTAGTTGGTTTGAAATAAAAAAACAAAATTAGACAGCTACAGGTGTAGAAATTTGGTCCCTCGCTACTCTGACCCCAGCCGCCACTGTTTCTCCCGTTGTGGCATCCCCGCCTTGTACCAGCATGTGTCCAATAACATCACCCGTGCCCTTACCAATGCGGTTCCAGGGATTGTCCACTTAACGACTGACACAAGGACAAGCGCTAATGGCCAGAGACGCTACATTTCTGTGACGGCACACTGAGTGAACTTTGTGGAGGCTGGGGCAGAGTCCCACCCCAGCAAGGTACATGTTATACCGACACCAAGGATTGCTGGCCCTATTTCTATCAGGGTTTCCTCCACCTCCTACACCCCCATCCTGCTCTTCCTCATCCTCCATCTCTCATATGCTCAGCCTCAGTGAAGCGGCAACAGGCATTGCTGAAGCTAATTTGTCTAGGAGACAAACCGTACACTGCGGCAGAGTTATTAAAAGGAATAACAGACCAGACAAATCTGTGGCTCTAGCCGCTGAACCCACAACCAGGTATGGTCGTGTGTGATAATGTGCATAATCTGGTGGAGAGACAGCAGAAAAAGGGGTACACTGTGAAAAGCTTAGGCCAATTTCATGCCACCAGCCCAGCATCCAGTTCCTGATGACCGGATATTTTTGACACGTTTTTAAAGATGGTCAAGCAATACCTGGCCAACAAGACTAGCATACTCCTCAATTCCTCTCCGACCTTCAGTTATTGGGTCTCAAAGCTTGACACCGGCCTCTATGCCTTGGAGGTGTTGTGCTGTCCTTCCGCTAGCAATCTTGTCTGAGTGGGTTTTTAGTGCCACCAGGAGAGTCATAACAGACAGGCGCTTTCGCCTGTCAACGTGAAGTGCTGTAGTTTTTTGCACTTACTGCATAGTATTTATGAGTATTTATGAGTGTAGGACTACCATTACATGACAATTTGAACAGAATGTGCATGAGGTCCTCATTAATGTCTAATACAGGGTATATCCGAGTCCTAATTTTTGGCACTTCTCACTTCATTCATAAATTACCGTATATACTTGTGTATAAGCAGAGTTTTTCAGCACATTTTTTTGTGCTGAAAACGCCCCCCTCGGCTCATGCACGAGTCAATTCTCTCAGAAAGCCGGCGGGGGGAGGGAGAGTGGCAGAGCAGCGGGTCACAGAGGCAGGAGCCAGCGGCTGTAGCTAAAGCCTGTGCCACTGCTAAAGAGAAATGAATATTCATTTCTTTGTAATAGCGCACAATGACAGCCGCTGCCGCCGGCTTTCCGCACACATCCTACATACCTTCCAGCAAGCCCTCGCTGCATCTCGTTCGTTCCGGCGCCAGCAGCATTTCCGGCCGAGCGATCACGTGACCCCGATCATGAAATCATTAAGGTAATGAATATGCACGCCTCTCCACTCCCACAAGCGTGGAGTGAATATTCATTATCTTAATGAGATCGCTCGGTAGGAAGAGTTGCCGGGACAAGATGGGGCGAGGGCGCGCAGGCAAGGTAAGTAGGATGTTTGTTGTTTGTTTTTTTTTAATAGGAACCATGCATACAAGGATAGGGGATAAGGAGCCATGCATACAAGGACAGGAGATAAGGAGCCATGCATACAAGGACAGGGACGGGGGAGCCATGAATACAAAGACAGGGACGAGGGAGCCATGCATACCAGGATAGGGATGAAGGGACAATGTATACCCAGCTTATACTCGAGTCAATAAGTTTACCCACGTTTTCTGCGGCAAAATTAGGTGCCTCAGGTTGACTTATACTCGAATATATACGCTACAATTTTGGTTTACTTAAATTATAATTTTGTCTTAAATCCTTTTAAAACTTTGCGTTATATACAAGTCATTATACAGGAAAGGATGTTTCTTAACTTTTTTTCCTGTAAACTCCAATTTCTCGTCGGTTTGGAATGTTTTATTGTCAGTCTGGAGTAAAAGTGTGATACAATTGTTCTCAGGAGCGATCTGGGTTTGCCTCTCAATAAGTATTAAACATTATTATTAGCCTCGAATTGTGTATAGTCCTACTATTCTATGTATTTGAATTTTTTTGACTGCATTATTTAGAAGTGTTCAAAACTGTTAGCCTAATTTAGTTAGTTAGTTAATTAGTTAGATAGTTAGTTAAGTAGTTTAATTAACACCAAAAATGTTTTATGTACAATAGATAAACGGTTATGTATATAACTCATACTTTGTTAAAATGCTGTAACACAATACTGCTTATTTATAAAAAAATAATAAAGTTATTTGAAAAAGGAGCGATCTGGGAGTCAGAGATGCTTCCAAGGGTCTTACCCATACTGTTCTCCTTCCAAGTACTTTTCTATCCATTTAAATACTTACAATGCTCCTACTTGTGGGGTCTGCTGGAAAAATGCTTAGATTCCCTCTGACTCCCAATATACTTGTTACACAAATTGAGCACTCGAGCATTAAAAATTGTTTGGTTTGAGTAACGAGCATCCGAGCAGTTTAGTGCTCGCTCATCTCTAGTGTCTATATAATACACTGGGTCCAAAAATTCTGTAGGACAAGGAATTCTAAACAGGCTAGACTCCTAATGAAGAGCCATTTATACTGACAAGCCATCAGATGTCCATTTTACCTACTGTGGCCAGGTTGACCGGAAGTAAGCCTGAATGACAAAAATATCTCTGGGTAACGCTTCTTCAAAAAATGAATTCATGTATCAGGACTCCATCCTCGATTTGTCTTACGTCATGTTCCAGCGCTCATCTAGTCCTCACTGATCTCTACTTCCTCAGCACACCAGAAATGCCTCCTGACTGCGAGGGCTCACCGCTGCGACCAGTGATGGGCTAAGTGGGCATTTCTGGCGTCTTTCTGATGCGTTGAGGAAGTGGAGTCTAGTGGGAGAGCAGGTCCTGTGAAGTATCAAGGAAAGTGATAATATATTATTTTAAACCAGTCTGGGAATTTAAAAAACAAACAAAAAAAAAACCCTCTGAGTTCCGCTTTAAGGATCAGTGCGAATCAATGGCTAGGACACTGTGGGACCCAAGCCAGGATATAATTATAGTGTAGCATATGCTGTATATCCCAAAAGCTGTCAACACATAAATATTAACGAGACAGATCTGTGGGTGGCAGCCATGTAGGGAATATGTAATGTACATCCAAATGTGTGCGCTACCGTCTGCTTACAACGTCCATGTTCATCTAGTGGTGGTAACATTTCTCAGGACTCCAGATCTCATAATCACCATAATTATCGTGCATTTACACAGACAGATTTCCTTCCTGAGTAAGCGCCAGCTGACAATATTACAAGACCATCAACATTTGTTTAAAGGCCCTTTTACACAAGCCTAAGCAAATTATATGGTGACGACTGATCATTAAAGGGTTTCTCTGATATAAACAAGTCATCAATACATGGGATAGCTGATAAACTGATTGTGGGGGGTATGGGAAATGCACTGATCAAAATAACAGGGAACTTACAGGTGCTTCTCACAAAATTAGAATATCATCAAAAAGTTAATTTTTTTTCAGTACTTCAATACAAAAAGTGAAACTCATATATAGTGATCTATTTCAAGCGTTTATTTCTGTTAATGATTATGGCTTTCAGCCAATTAAAATCCAAAAGTCATTATCTCAGTAAATTAGAATACTTTATAACACCAGCTTGAAAAATGATTTTAAAATCCGAAATGTTGGCCTACTGAAATGTATGTTCAGTAAATGCACTCAATACTTGGTCGAGGCTCTTTTGGCATCGATTACTGCATCAATGCGGCGTGGCATAGAGGTGATCAGCCTGTGGCACTGCTGAGGTGTTATGGAAGCCCAGGTTGCTTTGATAGCAGCCTTCAGCTCGTCTGCATTTTTGGGTCTGGTGTCTCTTATCTTCCTCTTGACAATACCGGTTAAGGTCAGACGAGTTTGCTGGCCAATCAAGCACAGTGATACTGTTGCTTGTAAACCAGGTATTGGTACTTTTGGCAGTGTGGACAGGAGCCAAGTTCTACTGGAGAATTAAATTTCCATCTCCAAAAAGCTTGTCGGCAGAGGGAAGCATGAAGTGCTCTAAACTTCCTGGTAGACGGCTGCGCTGACGTTGGTCCTGATAAAACACAGTGGACCTACACCAGAAGATGACATGGCTCCCGAAACCATCACTGATTGTGGAAACTTCACACTAGACCTCAAGCAGCTTGGATTGTGTGCCTCTCCACTCTTCCTCCAGACTTTGGAACCTTGAATTCCAAATGAAATGCAAAATTTACTTTCATCTGAAAACACCTTGGACCACTGAGCAACAGTTCAGTTATTTTTCTTCTTGGCCCAGGTAAGACGCTTCAGGCATTGTCTATTGGTCATGAGTGGCTTGACACAAGGAATGTGACACTTGTAGCCCATGTCCTGGATACGTTGGTGTGTGGTGGCTGTTGAAGCAATAGCTCCAGCAGCAGTCCACTCCTCGTGAATCTCCCCCAAATTTTTGAATGGCCTTTTCTTAATCCTTTCAAGGCTGCAGTTATCCCGGCTGCTTGTGCACCTTTTTCCACCACACTTTTTCCTTTCACTCAACTTTCCATTAATATGCTTGGATACAGCACTTTGTGAACAGCCAGCTTCCTTAGTAATGACCTTTTGTGGCTTACCCTCCTTGTGGAGTGTGTCAATGACTGCCTTCTGGACATCCGTCAAGTCAGCAGTCTTCTCCATGATTGTGGAGCATACTGAAGCAGACTAAGGGACCTTTTTAAACCCTTAGGAAGCCTTTGCAGGTGTTTTTTGTTAATTATTCTACTTCACTGAGATAATGACTTTTGGGTTTTCATTGGCTGTAAGCCATAATCATGACTCTATATAACATATGCGTTTCAGTTTTTGTATGGAAGAAATGAAATAAGTTAACTTTTTGATGATATTCTAATTTTGTGAGAAGCACCTTTATATCCTTCATAGTTTGGCGCGGCAGTGTGCACATGCCTGAATGCTGCTCCATTCATCCTCTTTGGGGCACTGCCAAGAGCTATGCTCGTTTTTTTCCGGCAGCCCAACAGAGGATAAATGGCGTGGGAGCCGGGATGGCATACTGCACCTCCACTGATAAAAGTTCCCTGTCAGAGAAAACAATTTCCTCATCTCCTGATTGGTGAGCGATCACTGATCAATACCTATAGTGTGCAGGTGAATCACTTGTGTGTATAGGAGAACCCCTTTAATGCAGATCTTATCTTCACCTCCTCTGTTCCGGTGTACTGTAATTTCTTATTTACATTTCAAACTGACGAAAGGGCAACTTGAGAATGCTTTGCTACGTTCTTATAGCCTTCTCCTGCTTTGTGGGCCTCCACCATTTTCAGAGTGCTAGGCAGCTGCTTAGAAGAACCCATGGCTGCTGTTTTTTGGCACAAGGTTGGAGGAGGCTGGGTTTTTATAAAGCTGGGAAATTTGCACCACCTGGCCTTTCCTAACAATGACAGTCAACAAGCCATAACCCTAATAAGCTAATTAAGGTCTAAAACCTCAGACAAAGTTATCTGAGCACTCAAATCTCCATTTTGCCCAAAATTTTGCATAGGCCCATTTTTCTTTTAGTAATTTTTAAAATGAAAAAAAGAAAGACTTTTTTTTTGCCTAAAATACAAAGGAAATGTGTCATCTTTAACATTAGCCCTTTAGAGATGATTTCATCTTCAACTTGCTTAACTGTTCACAATAACAGTAATTTTGACCAGGGGTGCCTCTGTATGAGGTCAGAACATCCCCGGCAGTCCATGCATAGTACGGTCAACCCGGCCTTACACTTAAGGGACCATACTAAGCTGGGAAATACAAATAAACTTGCTAAAAAGGGATAAAAACTAATCAAAATAATATATAATTCAAATTGAAAATGGAAAGAAACCAAATAATGAAAAAAAAAATCAAATTTTCAGTAAAAAAAAATAAATTTTGGTTAATATATTCTGCATTAAATATATTATGGTCACTTTCACATTGTATTAACACAAAACCACATTGGCAATTACAGTGTACAAATCTAGAGTACTTACCCAAATCTCCATATACCTGTGAAGGGTGATACTGAGGGGTGTATTGGGCAGCCATATCTCCTGCTCCACTGACTGCTGAGTAAATGTGGCGATGGGGTGGAGGCATCATAGCAGGAAGAGGTATAAAGCCAGGCAGAGGGGGAGGTGGCCGGTGTATGACAGGATGTCCACTCGTGTGGAACTCTGGAGGTTGTGGAACCACTACAACTCTCCGAACACCATTGTCTTCTATCACCTGGGAGAAATCAAGAAGCACAACGTAAGGCTTCATTCAGACAAATGTCGCCTTGTCTAAAATTAGTGTCCAAACTGCAGGACAACATGTGAAAAACACTAAATACTGATATCCATATGTTCTTCTTGTCACCAGAGGTTAAGATGTTGGTGAGGACCAGATACTTGTTAATTAGGCCCTGGCAGTGCAGACTAAAGCTATATTTACATCTATTATTTTGTGTCACCCAAAATTTTAATGGACTCAAAAGGAAAATGAAAACATATTTTCTATTAAAAATCTTTTTTCTTGCATCTCCTGCAGGATTCATGCATGCAGAATATTCTAGTGCATAAGACAAGTGCACAATTACTGCCAGCGGTGTACGAGACCTGGTAAGAGGCCAACAGATGCCACATCAGTGAGAGCTGGACTATGTCAGGGATATATGTTGGGCAATAAGCCCCAAGAGTAGAGTTACTGTGAAACGATTTGCAGGACCCAGATCCGTCAGTCACATTAGTAATCTGTGGCCGCTTGTCGGGAGTCTTGCTGCTCTTCATATGATTAGCCAACTTCGCACAATGTCATTGTTGCGGTTTGACGCCAAGCAGACAGGCTAGAAGAAGAGCCACAGATGCCGGTGAGGTATTTCTCAGGGATGATGAACAATACATGACAAATTACACTAATATTTAACCAAGTGTGAAAGATTTATTACACCAAGGCTGTAAGGGGTTGATCAAATGCCATTGGTTCATAGTTCATCAGCAAGTGTGATCACCTCTATAAAAAGCTGAGGTTCTGCTATCTTGTTGTCTGCAGTATTCAGGCACATGTTACCACAGTGCCAAAGAAGAATGACATAAGGAATCTTAAAGAAGTAACACTTGTGCTGTTTGGGCACCGGGCACCAGGTGTCAACGCCGCACAAGAGCTCCAGGAAAGAATTAGCTGTGGTCCCCTGCTGTTCTGTCTGTATCCTCTCTTTTCCTTCCTCCCCTGCCCAGGAGCTATGGTATGATCAGACCATGTTCCTGTACGGTCAGACACAGCCATTACACAGTAGGGGCACATTTATAAGATTATCTCAGCACAGGAAGATGATTTTTAAACACATCCAATTGTGGAAATTATTATTATTCCAAGATCTACTGATTAAAACAAAACTTTAGTTAGTGGCACAATCCCTTTAAGAGACCTTTGCAGAAACAAATGTTCACAAATCTTACAATGAACTTAAAGGGGATGTCTTTCAGAAAACTTTTTTAGATTTTGAGAGTGAGAGGGCGGGCGCGCGAGAGAGAGGGCGGGCGCGCGAGAGAAAGAGAGAGAGGGCGGGCGCGCGAGAGAAAGAGAAAGGGCGGGCGCGCGAGAGAAAGAGCCAGCACGAAAGAGAACGCGAGTGCGAAAGAGCACGGTCGCGAAAGACAGCGGGCGCGAAAAAGCGCGAGAGCGAAAGACAGCGGGCGCGAAAAAGCGCGAGAGCGAAAGAGAGCAAAACAGAGCAAGACATATTAGCATTCCATCAAAGGGGTATAACTTGTTGCAGCTGATGGGCTCCTATGAATTGGCCAATTGGTGAGCCAAGTATCTTCATTTTTAAACATTTTCTATAGCAGTAATGCAATTCCAATTTCATATATAAAATGTTTGCATATTATATTATTTCAGAAAGCAGATTTATTTTTTGGGGCACATTGAAATGCCAAAGGAGAACTTCTTTTCCCCAGCATCTGCCATGGTGATTATAGCTCCATAAACAGACTGTTGGCTGAAATTGGGTACATTGGTTGGTTTAGCCAAATTGTATCTATAATGTGTATGAGTTCCTTAATGGTTGTCCCCTATTTCTTCCTGCCCAGTTCTACACTGACACTTTGCTTAACCCTAAATTTACACCATTATCAAGAATTTAATTTAGGACTATTCCCATTGCCCAGGTGACATATTGCACCAATTAACTTTTCTTTCTCTTATTCCCATTGTTAATGCTCCTAAATCATAACAAGAACAGTCCTCATTCCGTATGAATGGTAATGGCCACTTGCATTAAGGCAGCGCACGCTCCGGTCCATCAATAGTGACGGCCCTGTTCCTGTAATGTAACAGGGATCTGAAACGTGCGGACGACATGTGAATATCCAGAGTCTAGAGGACACAAAGCCAAGCACCAGAGACAAATTTGGGATATTTGGAAAGTGTGGAAATATTAACCAGAACTTACAGTTTCCATCATGTGGGTTGGGAATCAGACGGGACATTATTTCCCCAGCGTTTCCTACGTAGGTGTATCCACACACTCGCCAATTAAAGTTTAACTAAGGTGTCTATCTCAATAGAACAAAGGTCATAGTGCGGATTTTATCTTCTACAATATGTATAATGCCAGGTTCCTACATCTGCAGGTTAAGACATCTTTCCAGCCACGTCGTAAATAAAGCACATTAACGTACGTCTCACTGCTAAACCCACAGATCTAATACCTGCAAGTATTACTAGAATTTATAATGAAATATTGATGCTTCTATGTCATCTAAGGAACCGGAGCTTGTATCGGCGGTCGGTGGGTGCAGGGCTGTGACTATGGGAGTGAAGGACGTCATTCAAAATAATAATTCACATCACATATATGTGGCCTTAGAGGGGGGGCAATCAAAGAAACGTAACCCCTACTAAGGCCTCTTTCACACTTCAGTCGTTCGGCGTCAGTCAAAATCTGCCACAATGTGAAAAAAACGGATCAGCCTTTTTTTGGCAGATCCGTTTTTTCCCCATTCAGTTGCATTAGTGACGGATTTTGACGGATGGTCGTCCGTTTGATCAGTCATCCGACGGATCCGTCAGAAATTTGGCGTCCGCTGTCATTTGAAAACGGACACTTGAACGTTTTTTGTCTGCGTCGAAATAGCAGACTATGACGGATCCGTCGCGTCCGCCGTTTTCTATAATGGACGCCTATGGGTGGCGGATCCGTCATCATCCGTTATTGACGGAATCCAACGGCGGAATCCGTTATTTAATGCTGAAACTGCCCAGAACCCCTTCTGGTCTCTCTCCAGAGCTGCACTTCCCAGCTTCAAATCTTCATTTTGGTATTCTTGACGGGTCCATCTAAAAACGGATACGCTACATCCGGTTTCACCAAAATACAACGGATCCGTTATTTTGAAACTTTGGCGGACTGGGACTGACGCCAGACGACTGAAGTGTGAAAGGCCTAAGAGCCAAAACTTTTTGATTCTTCTGTCTGTCGACATAATGATGCGTTAGCTTGTTTGTTTCTAGCACAAGTTGTACTTTAGAGTGACATGAACCATGTGATGTGCTGGAAACTGGGGAAAAAATTGCAAGTGCAGCATAATGTAAAAAAAAGAAAAAAAAAAAAAAAAGCGCAAATTGCCAATAGTGTATTCACAGTGTTCATTATATGGTAAAATGACCAGGCAATAAGATTCTCCAAGTAAGTACAATAATAGTGATACCAAGCATGTATAGGTTTTTTCTATTATTTAATTAAAGTGGTTGTCTGGCTTTAGGCTACCAGGGCTGTGGAGTCGGAGTCGTGGAGTCGGTGTTCATTTTGGTGGAGTCGGAGTAGGTATAAAATGGACCGACTCCTAAAATATATAATAGATTGCGTACAGTAGTTCAATGCAGAATGTGCTGAATATTTTTTCATAGGAATATGGAAAAGTTATGAAATGTCCTATAATTGGCTGTTCTATTCCTGATCTAAGGCTACATTCACACACAGCGTTTTTGCTGTGTTTTTTGAGGAGACGTTTTTCAGCTGCAAAAGCAGATCAGCTTTTTAAAAAACCGCATCACCTGAAAGATTTTTGAGCTCATAGAAAATGTTTTCAATAGCAAAAGCAGATTAGAAATCTTATCTATCTATCTATCTATCTA
>VIAB01004106.1:125618-140170 GCA_009801035.1 Oophaga pumilio | reverse complement strand
CAACTGTATACTTAGCCTTTACTGGCTACTAAAATGGGGGACTCTAAAAAAATTACTTAGGGTACCCCTATAACTAACAGCCAGCAAAGGCTATGCAGGCATCTGCGGGCTGATATTAATAGCCAAAGAAGGGGTCAGTATGGATACTGGTCCCCCCAGACTAAAAACATCAGCTCTCAGCCACCCCAGAAAAAGTGCAATGGGGGAGACAATGATGATGATGGGGAGGCAATGATGATTATGGGGAGGCAATGATGATGATGATGGGGAGGCAATGATGATAATGGGGAGTCAATGATGATAATGGGGAGGCAATGATGATAATGGGGAGGCAATGATGATGATGGGGAGGAAATGATGATGATAATGTGGAGGCAATGATGATTATGGGGAGGCAATGATAATGATAATAGGGTGGCAATGATAATGGGGAGGCAATGATGATGATGGGGAGGCAATTATGATGTTAATGGGGAGTCTTTCCACAGCGCCCTTTCCTGAGCCGTAACAGCGCAGAACGCAGCACAGTGCAGAGGAGAGCTCCATATTTTGTATGGAGCATTATATGGGGACCAGTATCCTGTATGGAGCATTATTTGGGGTCCAATATTCTTTATGGAGCATTATATTTGGCCCATAATACTGTATGGAGGACTATGTGGTGCCCATAATATTGTATGGAGGACTGTACTGTCCAGTCTGTACTGTGCGCTGTGAGGATTTGGCGGTTTCTGAGCTATTGTAGAATTTACAAGAGATATCACTCATGTAATGGAAGAAGAGAAGTGTTTGGCATTGTACTATATTCATATTTCTCTGCAGTATCTGTGCATCATGAATCGTGGTCTGTGTTAATGGGGCCCACTGAGACTCTTTCGCCCGAGGCCCATAAAAACCTGGAGCCGGCCCTGGACCCTAGCCTAAATCTCAAAAATCAAATGAGAAATATTGGCTAGAGGGTACAACGATAAAAGCATACTATTATAAAATGGAAAGCCTGCTTGCTGGCAAAAATATTTCTACATGCTACTGTAACATACAACTGGGGACATAGTTTAACTAAGCTTAAATTCCAGAAAAAAAATGTTATAATTGTTTGATTCATGGAATTTTAAATACTGATGCCTCTTTCTGGCTCATTGTGATGACTGAGAGGATTAGTCTCAGCCGTTCATTCACTCTGGCTCACATATTCCTGTAAGAGGTAGCACTACCTGAGAGCAATTCGCATTGTTGACTAGTTCATCCATCATAGAGCTCTCTTTGTTTCTATTACACTAGACTGAACACCACAGGTATCTTTGCAACAGTTTTCTTTTTTTTCTGATTCTAAAAATCTGAAAAATTCTGCAAAACTGATGAATGATGCTACTTGCAGTGTAATCACCAGGCCAAATTCAACACAAAAGGTTTTTTCATATGGTATCGTCTGATAGACTTGTACCAAGTTCAACTATGAAAGGGCTGATCTGTATCAGGTAAGCTGCATTTAGACAATCCAGAATACATGCATCCCACCACGGACAACATCTGCGTAGAATTTATAAATTCTCAGTGAGGGTTTCCTTCTGAATATATTAGTGCTACATACACAAGCATATTAGTTATATTCAGGAAGGCTGGACTTGCCGAAAAAAAGAAGGAATCTTAAATATACAGGTTATACACCATTGAAAACAACAAGAGTAGATGGAATGAAGGACTTACCAAGGGTAAAGATGTAAAGCCCGAACATGGGACTGCTACTCACCTCAAAGAAAACAAATATATTGACTACTGCCAGGTATGACTGGTGTTGTGAACACCTTTGATCTAGCTTCTGAGTTTGGGCTCCCTCTGGTGGTGGCTGCTGGTAATGTAGCTGGTCTGATTGACAGAAGTCGATCATCTGAAGACGATGATTGGAGATCAGGAGTTACAGACTGGGGAGATTTAAGTGAGCAGCCTTCCCTTAGCTGTTGCTGGGATTTTGATTTTTCTTCCTGAACCTTTTGTAAGTCAGCTTGCTCCTGCTTAGTCCTTCATCTTTCAGATAAGTAATTTGTCTTTTCTCTGCCTTGCTGGTGTGTTAGTTCAGCCGGGACCTGTGCTTGTTCCTTTATTCCTTTGCCAGAGCTTTTGCAAGTCTAATCCCCTGTTACTTCAGTATCTGTTGTTTTGCGTTCAGTTCACACCAGAGTTCTGATTTAGTGGGGGAGAGGTCGTGTGGCCTCAGGATTTTTGTATATCAGACGTGTTGGAACTTTTCTTAGGGTTTTTGCGGGATTGCAGACAGTATCCTTTCCTGTCCTGTTCTATCTAGACAGTGTGGGCCCCAGCATTTGCTTGGGCTATTTTCTGCCTGTGTTTGTACTTCATCTGTCTCACCACCAATATATGTTTGGGGGCTATCTATTCCTTTGGGGCTCTACTCCGCGGCAGTTTAGCTTTCCCCTTTCTCTCTTTAGGTTTAGTTAACTCTTTGGCTGTGTCGAGGCATCTAGGGCACCGTAGGTACATCCTACGGCTAATTCTAGTTGTGTTGACAGTTTAGGGGTCTGCAATCCGCTAAGTTACCAACCTCTCTGGGTGTCTGGTTGCCTAGCCTTTATCTCTATTATCCTCCTCGGATACCGAATCACAATAGACAGGGACAAATTTGAGATTGATGATGACAAACTGGAAGTTGTAAAGATTTTCAACTTACTGAGATCGATGAAAACTCAAGATGCAGCGACAAAAGAAAAAGTCAACAGGAGAATCGCTATGGGCAAATCAGCAATGAATTTACTAAACAAGGTCTTCAAATCGCGGAACATTTCACTGGTGACAAAGACATGGTTCATACAAAATTTGGTCTTTTCTATATGGATATCAAACCTGGATGATAAAGAAACAAGACAGAAAAAGAATCAACATCTTTGAAATGTGGTGCTGGAGAAGGATGTTATAACTGACATGGATGGCAAGAAGAATAAACCCAAATCAATTTTGGAACAAGCCAAGTCAGACATGAACCGTGAAGCTAGGATCACCAAGCTATGACTTGCCAACTTTGGACACATCACACAAAGAGAGCAATCACTGGAAAAGCACATTATCGTCGGAAGAATAGACAAAACAAAACAAAGAGGAAGACCAGCAATCTGATGGCTTGATACTGTCAAGATAATGTCAGAGAAGACACTAGTGGACCTATTTAGGCTTGCTCAAGCTCGATCTTCCTATAAACTGTTCATCCATCAAATCACCATGGTTTGAGAATGAGCCAAAGGCAGCTAAATAAAAATAATAATAGTAAGGCAAGCATATTAAGATGAGTACATTTTTTTTTTATTAAAAACCTACCCTATTTTTGTTGCAAAATGTCTTTGTAAATAAAGACCTTCACGATGTGGTAATAAAATGACCTAGAGTTGTACCAAATTTATTTCATACAACTCTTGGTAATTTTTACAGTTTTGCTAATTCATCCTACAACACTTGATATATCTCTTTCATAGTCAACAAGGAGCCCCTGAAGAGTTATTCCTTATTTTAACAAGTCACTCTCAAAAACAACTGTAAGTCATGGAAATTCAGTCAACCATCCATTAATTAAAGAGGACCGTTAGCCACTGCAAATCGATTTAGTAAATACTAATATTCTACATTAAATAATGTTTCAGGAAAATATTTTCTTAAAACTCTGCATTATTCCATTTTTCTGACATTCTGCTTAAATATTTCTAAAATAAATTAACAACTGACTGTTACCAGTTAGAGGTGTGCAAATACACGCTCTCAGTGCTGACTATTTAGAAACATTCCCCTTTGGAAAGGGCAATGGTTACACTCAGTTGCCAATTATTCACAGAGGAACAATACAATGCAGAGTTTTAATAAGAATTCACATTATATGAGAATTACAAGGCTTTTTTTTACCAATGCAGATATGTAAGGGGAGCTGACAGATTATCTTAACATTTAATTAATTATATTGTACAGAATTGTATTATGATATATGTGATGTATTTTTCCAAACTAGAACCATATAAACCCAAATTTCTGATCAGGAATAAATATACTTGCTTCATATCCACTAAAATATATTTTTATATTTACTGAAATAGAAAACATTAACTTTTCAAACTGGGAACGAAGACTTGAAAAATATCTATGCGTATGAAGCTTCTACTCATTTCTTTCTCCTCTGTACATTTTGTTAGCAATCTCACTGCTCTATTTTTCTGAGCAGAGTTATACCTTCTAAAACGTCTCAGAAAAGTTGTGTTATTGTTATTACCACCAGCCATGATGTCTGTCGGCTTGTTGTCTGCTGTGTTCAAAGATACAACATGTAGCCTGTAGCCTGGAACTATCTAAATCCAACAGTCATAGCATGTTTTCATTAAATCTGTGGCATCACATAGAAGTTTTGGAAATTAAAAAGCTTTGATATGTTTAGAATGATGTGAGCTTGGTAAAACTAAATTTGCCCATGCGGATGTATAAACCATTTAAATTATTCACTTTTTCAAACAGACAAATTGTTTATTCTGAACAATAAGTAAATAATTGTGGTTCATGTAATAAAAGTTATGAATGTATATTTTTTATAGGCTTCATGGACTCATGAAAACTAGCCCTTAATTTGGGGAACAATGTAAATTCCAATCAAAACCTGCTAAGTACACTTCTATTGTCTTTGCAAAGTTACCAGACTCATAGTTGTGGTAAGCCATTAAGTCTTAAGTGACCTTATAAGTAGATATGAGCAAATAGGATTAAGTGGAATTTAAGTCTTCACAAATATTTAAAAAATCCACATTTGGCAAAATGCAGATTTTTAGAATTTGCTTCTGCTCTGATCCAGAGATATGGAGGCCACTGGCCACCTTTTTCTGGATCGTAAAAGACCACCAAAAAGTTAAAAATAAAACAAATCCTTATATTTGCCTAACCGCTCACCATCACTCGACTGGTCCTCACTTCATCTTTTATCAATGCCGCTTGCACTGAAATTCCATCTCCAGCCTCTTCTGAGCTGGAAATCCTGGCATAGCCTTAGAAATTAGAGAGGGTTCTGAGTCAGCTTGCGCAGAACTAGCCGGAGTGGTGAGCAGTGAGCTGAGTATATGGACTATTTGGTTTTTACATCTTACTTTTATTACCCTGAGGGTTTTAGAGAGACCCCAGAGCTTAATAAAGGACCCTAAATTTGTGGAGGATAACTTCTATGGGAATCAAATTTCCCTGGAAAATCTATATGAACAAGCAAATTTTGCCTGTTCATCATCTATAATAAATATTCTACCCTAAAGGAGTGGTTAGGCCTAAAACATTTGTCACCAATCCAAATGTTAGATCGGTAGCGGTCTTACCAATGGGACTCACTTTTTCCATTAATTCCCTAAATTTTGAATACAGCAGTTTGCCTGCAATACCATCACTCAATTCAAACTCCAACAAGCTGTGATTGGGCAGGGAGGAGAAACAAGGTTGTGGGTAAAAGTCTTGCTTTATAGTACATAAAAGAATCAATAGGGGTTCTGCCAATCAGTCCCCACTGATCTAATGCTTATAATCTTTTATGTGGAGTTCAAAATATCCCTTTAACCTTTATTTATCAATCTAATACAGGAGTGGGCATATAATTTTACCCAGAGGCCATATGAGAAACTGTGACTGTTGTGGAGTACCAAATAGGCTGAAAATAATTCTGCTCAATATTAATACTGACATATTAATTATAATTATTTTATATAAAACATATTTATTGTATCATTTAATATTGAGCAGTGTTAGATATGTTGACATCCCCTTATGTACAATATGAACCTGCACACAGCCCCCTATTTATTGTGTGAGCCCACACACAGCTCCCTATATGACATGAGAGCACCCAAATAGCCTCGTATAAACAGCATGAGCCCCCACATAGCCTCCTATATACACCATGAGTGTCAATGGTTTACCGTGACAAAGAGGAGACATAAGACCTCAGAGTCTCATTTCTCCTACTCCTGCACTGTTTAGAAGCAGTTCACCTTCATACTAAATGGTGCAAGTTTGGCTAGCACTCATTGCCCAAGCTAGCTTATGCTGCTTGGTTTTGGTTAGGAGATGGTGGTTTGTGTTTGTTGTTTGAGAAGGCGTTTGGAGGATTTATCTGAGACTATTACTAGGCTTTGGGTGTGTGCTAATTTCTCTCCTTCTCCTACTTTGGTTTTACCCCATTCTCCAATCCCCGTTGTTTAACTCTGTTGTTTCTGTGAGTATATTTGTATAATTGGTATTTTCCTTTAACCCTGTTTGTATTGCCTTGTTTGTCTATTTGGTGTATTACGGCACACTACAACTCCCCTCTTCACTGGGTAGGAGAACGGTACAGAATGAGGGCGGATTCAGGGGCTAATGCAAGGTACATGGCCCCAGCATCTTCACGATCAGAAGTAATCAGGAAATATGATGAGCTAGGGCACCCCTAGCATTAAGGACCTGGAAGGAGCCCTGGTTCAGTGAAACCCAACAACAGAGTCATGACAATGAGCCCCCACATAGTCTCCTATAAACAGCATGAGCACTCCCATGTAAAGAATAAGCTCCCACATAACCACCTATATAAAGCATAAGCCCCACATAGCCTCCAACATAAAGCATGAGTCCCACACAGCCTCACATATACAGCATGAGCCCTTCATAACCTCCCATGTACAGAGTGAGCCCCACATAAACTCCCATACATAGAATCAGCCACAAATAGCCGTCCTATACACAGCATGAGCCCAACATTGCCTCTCTATATACAGCATGAGCCACACATAGCCTCCCATATACAATAAGAGCCCTGCGTAGCCTCTTATATATAGAATGAGCCCCATATAGCCTCCCATATACAGCATGAGCCCACATAGTCTCCAATATACAGCATGAGCCCTCCATAGCATTCCTATATAAAGCATGAGCCCAACATAGACTCCCATATACACCATGAACCTCTTATTGCCTCCCATATACAGCATGTACCCCACATAGTCTTCGTATATACATCATGAGCCACATATAGCCTCCAATATACAGCATGAGACTCATGTAGTCTCCAATATACAGCGTGCATGAGCCCCACATAGCCTCCCATATATAGCATGAGCTCCACATTGCCTTGGTATGTACAGCATGAGCCACACTTAACTTTCCATATACAGTGAGAGCACCACATAGCTTTCTACAAACAGCATGAGCACCACACAGCCTCCCATGTACAGCATGAGCCCCCACATAGCCTCCAATATATAACATTAGCCACACATAACCTCTCATATACAGTATGAGCACCATATGACCTCCTATACACAGTGTGGGACCCAGAAAGCCTCCTATGTACCTTAAAAAAATCCCATACACATAAAAAACACCACATATTCAACTCGCTCCATTTTCTCTGGCACTCTAGCTCTGCTTTTGTCTCAGGTGTTCTGACTCTCCAAATTGCACAGCTGACACAATAAAATGACATCATCATATCATCTGTCTCCCACGCTGATTGGTGGAAGAAGGGTCCGGCATTCTCATCTCAACCAATGTATTCACCACTGTCTGAATGCCGATGATGCAAAGAGTGGTGACAGCGAGCAGCAGATGAACGATGAGCAGGGGAGGGCACTGTGCGGCCTATGGGACATTGTTTCAGTTCTTCAGCTATCTCGGTCCATGAGCCGGACTGGAACAGCCAGAAGGTCAGATGTGACCCGTGGGGCACACTTTGCCCATGTCTAATCTAATAATGTTTTCTCCTTCTTCCCACATCTATTGGCCATAGTTGTATAACATTCAGCCCCTCTACATGCTATCTGCCTTTACTAACATAGAGTATGTGACAGAATGGCTCGTCCTAAAGATCTTACTGACATCATCGTTAGTCGGTTCATGAAATTTCTTTCCACCTAAATATTTAATGCTCACCTGTAATTATAGAAAACATAATCTATGACCAAATCATTCATAAATATATGGCAAAGTAGGTAGTGCATAAAGAACTACCAGAGTGGGGTAAACAACCCCATGGCGCTCCATTGAACAATGCGAACACAGAAAAATATAGAGCAAAACGCCATAAAAGGTATGAAAAATATGTATATTTATTAGATACAAAAATCTGTTACAGAAGTAAATAGATCATACATCAATAAGTGGCTACAAAGAGTGGTTTGATACGGTATGCTAGATGTTACCAGATGTACATTATATCCGGGAACAAGTGCCAAAGGGGTGAGAACAGCACATAGTAAAATTAGGCATATAACATTATACAGTCAGGACATGTGCCATGATGGTAAGTAGAGTGTGCAGCCACATAAGCCACATCCGCAAGTGCGTGCACAAAATGGGGATCCGGATTCCCCTGTACAAAGTAGGTAATGTTAATAAGTGCTGTCGCCCAAATTAATCACAGAACTCACCCATAGTGGCAAAGTGTTACCCGGAGACGCGCCCCGACGCGCGTTTCGCTATGGCTTCCTCGGGGGGCAAATGGCTGGTAAAGACTCGTACAGGTACGCTATATATCCCCACAAGGTAATGCGAAATGACCGGCACATGTGGACTGCGTGTCCATGAACATCCGGCGACGTCACTCGGGCGGGACACGCTCCACGGGTGCACCCCTATGACGTGGGTGGAGCGTGAGACCGCCCCGGGACGCCGCAGGAGGAAATGGAGGCGGAGTCTAGCGAAAACATGCGCATAAGCTGATAGTGGGAGAGAATGGTGACATTGAATATGAGGGCAAAGTTGCCCACAGACGAACAGCCTTCCATATATTCATTAAGGGTACAGTGATAACGGGCAATAATCATAGATAAATACATATATGGTAGCAATAAATATACGGATATCTAGACAATTGGATAAAAATCCAGTGCATTAAACACCATAAAGAGCCAATAGTATAAATGCAGCATACAGTTGTAAAACATAGTGCGCATTATAAACGGCAACAAATACAGTATATAGCGTAATCATTAGTACACAGAATATAAAAATCCCGCAGCACCGAAAGGGCACAGCAGGATATGATAATGCACATCACCCAATTAACACAATCACAAGATATATAGGAGATTATGCAGAACATGAATATATATAAACGTATGATGAGTAGTGCCGATCAGAACCGAATCCTTCGCAAGGAGAGAGGATACACAGCGAGAGATAAAGCACATTGCATTCCAATGATGTAATAACTGAAAAAAGGAAAAAATATATATAAAGTTAATAAAAAATAATAAAAACATAACTAAAAAGTCACGGGTGTGGAGACGCATCAGAGATATGGTGCAAAGCTCACTTGTTCGTTAAGTCCAAAAGGCATCATGGTATTAAGTATTGTGATCCAACGGCATTCCCTTTGTGCCAGGACACGACCACTATCACCACCCCGGATGCCGAGGCTGACATGGTCGATGCCCTTAATCTTAAGATCATCCGATCTACAACCATGCTTCAATCTGAAATGGCGTGGGATGGTTTTAAGGGACTCAACGTCATCCACGTCACGAGCAGCCTCAATATCCCGAATATGCTCACGCGTACGGATTCGTAACTCTCTAGTGGTTAAACCTATGTATATGAGGTTGCACGTACACGTAGCATGATACACCACATGTGTTGTAGAACATGTGATGTAGTCCCTGATAGTATAATTCTTAAGGCCGCTTGATGACGTGAACGACGTGGCCCTGACATGATTACGACATGCGCGGCAATGTCCGCATGGATAGAAACCTGTAATTCTGTTTCCTGCATTGAAAATGTGATGAGGTTTTGCCACATAGTGGCTCGATACCAATGTATCGCGTAAGTTTTTACTACGTTTAGCTGTCATCTGTGGATAAGCTGGGAGTAGTTTTTTAAGTTGGGGGTCGGTCATGAGTACCGACCAATGTTTATTAAGTATGTTACGCATGGCCCCCCATTGTTGGTTATATGTCGAGATTAATCTAATGGTCCCATCTATCTTGTTAAGTTTTTTGTGACTACTGCAAAGTAGATCACTTCTCCTGGTGTTTTTGGCTCTTAAGTAGCCACGTCTAATGGACCTATTACTGTAGCCCCGATCCCTGAACCTCTGTCCAAGGTCCACCGCCTGTTTTTCAAATTGTGTCTCAGTAGCACAAATGCGTCGAGCCCGAAGGAACTGCCCAATAGGAATAGCTCTGATGGTGGAGGCTAGATGTGATGAGGAAGCGTGTAGAAGGGAATTAACAGATGTGGACTTACGATATAAATCCGTTTCCAAGGAGCCATCAATGGCCACATTAATTTCGAGATCCAAAAAGTTAACTTTAGTTTTGTCATATGAGTAAGTGAGTTTGATATTGAAGTCGTTGCGGTTCAGACTCATCATATAATTATCAAGTTCATCAATGGAACCCTGCCACAAAAAAAGGATATCATCTATATAGCGATACCATCCCAAAATCTGGGGGGCGGCCTCCGCGCCATCCAACAGCAAACCCCTCTCCCAAAAACCGAGAAAGAGGTTTGCGTATGAAGGCGCGCAGGCCGCCCCCATGGCGGTCCCACGTTTTTGTAGATAGAAACGATTTTTAAATGTAAAGAAATTATGGGTGAGAATGAACCGCAACAAGTCCAAGACCAACTCACGTAGATCTGGATCCAGATTGCTGGATTCCAGAAAAAATTGTGTAGCCGCAAGCCCATGATCATGATGAATACAAGTGTATAACGATTCAACATCAGCCACCACCATCAGAGTATTGGATTCGATGTAAAGTCCATCCAAACGCCTCAGGACGTCCGTAGTGTCTCTGACAAAGGAGGGGAGTGTTTCAACCTGAGGTTGTAAATAATGCTCAATAAAGGTGCAGATGGGATCACATAGCCCTCCGATGCCAGAGACAATAGGACGCCCAGGAGGTGAGATGGGGTTTTTGTGGACCTTGGGCAGGAGGTAAAAGGTCGGGACTACAGGAAACTTAATGAGGAGGCCCTCCAAAACCTTTTTATTAATAATGCCTCTCTCAAAAGCTATATCGAGTATGGTGGTTAATTCAGCTTTAAATGATGTAAGTGGATTGCCTGGAAGCTGAACATATGTATCTACATCTTTAAGTTGTTTGAAGGCCTCTACCTCATAATCTGTCACTGGCCAAACCACCACGTTCCCCCCCTTGTCAGCAGGCTTAAACACCACATCATTCAATTTTTTTAAATCTTGCAAAGCTTTATATTGTGTGGTTGTCAGATTGTTATTACGCCTATTATTTCTAATATTGCGAAAGTCCTCCATCACCAATTTTGTGAAGATCTCAACTTGAGGACACAATGACAAAGGGGGGAAAGTGGTGGATCGAGACAAGACAGGTGGGTGTGAGGTACCTTCTGATGTAGGATGAGATTCTTGTTCCAATTCTTCGAGTATAGCGATGGCCTCCTGTTCACTAGTTGTGAGGCTGTCACAAGAGTGTTTATTTTTGGAATGTAGCTTATGGAGGACTAATTTTCGAGAGAAAAGATGTAAATCTTTCAATGCTGAAAAGAAATCAAAGTCATTAGTAGGGGAAAAAGACAATCCTAAGCTCAAAACTTCCTTTTGTTCAACTGTGAGTGTATGAGAAGACAGATTAATCACCTCGAGTGTATTAGTCCTCGCTTTTTTATCAACCGGAGATGAAGTGGGGAATTTTCGTTTTGTATTTTTTGAACCGCCCCACTTGGGTCTGTGCATTCTCATATAATCTCTTCTGCCCCATGGGTTCTTTGAAGTATTAGAGCCAAGGCTTTTGTCTTCAGCAGATGACATGGAAGACACTGAGATAGAACGGCGTCGGAAAGAGGTTTGGAGATACCCGCTATTTTTTTGTTTCCATCTATAGATCTGACCATTCTGGTAATCATTTTGATCCCTATGGAATTTACGGGACTTAATATCCAGTATATCTTTCTCCCACTTAGTTTGTTCGGCGTCTATATCCTTTTTCAACTGCGTCACTTTGTCAGAAGTGAATTGCTTATTGATAGTCTCCTCGACATTTTTGAGATCTACATCTATCTCTCGAATGGTAATGTCATTTAATTGAATCAAAAGTTCCAAAAATGTTTTGGAGCAAGCCGAAGCTGCCCCCTCCCATGCTTTAATAAACTCATCATTTTCAATGGGGAAAGAGGGGAATACTTGGACTCTGAGTCCACGCGGAATAAAGCCACTAGTAATATATTTTTCAAGGAAAGCCTTATTCCACCATATTCGTGCACGCCTATTGAGCAATGCTTTATATTTGTTGACAATCTCGATGTCGTCTCCACATCCGTGACTACTGGATGAGCCCAAACCAGAGTCAAACACACTCTTAAACTTAAGTTGCCATGCTTTTTCTCTTTCCCGGAAAGAGGCATGTTTTCGCTAGACTCCGCCTCCATTTCCTCCTGCGGCGTCCCGGGGCGGTCTCACGCTCCACCCACGTCATAGGGGTGCACCCGTGGAGCGTGTCCCGCCCGAGTGACGTCGCCGGATGTTCATGGACACGCAGTCCACATGTGCCGGTCATTTCGCATTACCTTGTGGGGATATATAGCGTACCTGTACGAGTCTTTACCAGCCATTTGCCCCCCGAGGAAGCCATAGCGAAACGCGCGTCGGGGCACGTCTCCGGGTAACACTTTGCCACTATGGGTGAGTTCTGTGATTAATCTGGGCGACAGCACTTATTAACATTACCTACTTTGTACAGGGGAATCCGGATCCCCATTTTGTGCACGCACTTGCGGATGTGGCTTATGTGGCTGCACACTCTACTTACCATCATGGCACATGTCCTGACTGTATAATGTTATATGCCTAATTTTACTATGTGCTGTTCTCACCCCTTTGGCACTTGTTCCCGGATATAATGTACATCTGGTAACATCTAGCATACCGTATCAAACCACTCTTTGTAGCCACTTATTGATGTATGATCTATTTACTTCTGTAACAGATTTTTGTATCTAATAAATGCTCACCTGTAAGTAGTTTTAATGAAAAGTGGGGGTGTTTAGGAACCATAGCAAATCAGCCATGAAGTGGAGTCCTCATAAAGTTACACCACTAGATTACCAACAAGTGCTAAGGCACAGAATGCATAAAAGTCACCAATGATCTTCTTCTAATTGCAAAGCCCAAAATTGCTCTTCCATTATCAGTACAGAAACTGCATTAGGGGTAATTCATGACATGGGTTTCATGAATGAGCAGCAACACACCAAACTTACATCACAAAGTACCATGCAGAGAGTCCGATGCTATGTCAAAAAGCAGAATCATGCTTTTTGATTGTCAACCCTTTGAAACATCTCAAATGCTCTTCCAGATAAATAGCAAAAATTCTCAAAGGCAAACTACAAAGTCATGTGGAAAGTTTTTAAAGAAGGGTGGACCTGTTTTAGCTGCAAAATGGGGAGCAACTCAATATCAATGCTTTTGTATTTAGGATAGGATGTATAAAAGCTCCTGTAGGTGCAATATGTCAATGTCCCAGCACTTCTGTCCTTATAAGGCTTCTTTCACACATCAGTTTTTCGCCATTTTTGAAAAAGACGGATCCGTTTTTTTTTTACCGCCGGATCCGTTTTTTCTCATTGACATGCATTAGCGCCGGATCACGCCGCATGTCCTTGCGTTTCATCCGTTTTCTCCCAGATCCGTCAAAGATTTTAATTCCGTCGGCCGGACAGGATGCATCATGTAACGCTTTTTTTACGCTGGAAACAACGGCCAGCGCCTAAAGCGGCACATCAGGCTTGTTCATACAATACAAGTCTATGGGTGCCGGATCAGGCATAGGACTGATCCGGCCACCAAACTCCGTTTTCTTCATCTACGCATGCCTGGAAGCCGAAAGCCAATCTCTCTCTCTCTCTCTCTGCTCTCTCTCTCTCTCCTCGTTCCAGGCATGCTCACTGCATTTCTCGGGTTCATAAGTTCACGACGGATCCGGCTAAAAACCTAATCGGTCACATCAGTTTTTTACAATCTAAGCTGAATCCGTCTTTTTAAAAATTGGACGGATTGTGCCTGATTGCAAAAAACTGATGTGTGAAAGAAGCCTTGTATCAGTAAATTCTATCCTTATCAATCTAGCTGAGTATTTCCTATCTGTCCATATTTTGTATTTTTCACCTGGACTTGTGAGTATTTACATCATATAAGACATATAATGTAGTAACTGAAAATGTTTTCTTTCGAACTGATATATTCCAGCCTGCATGAAATAAATTTTAAGTAGGTGAGCTGAAAATTGAGCAATGAAACATTATTCATATTTAGTAGCTTGGCTTAGATTTATATTTAAAAGTCCAACAATAATATATTCAAACTTGGTATGGCTGAATCGTTATTTATTCTCCCTCCAATATGTTGAAAACGCAATATATCGTTCATGATTATCTCAATCACTTTTTTTCTTGGTAAAACGGATAGATTCACCCTTTGCAAGGATGAATACACCAAGTAGCTTTAAGATAAGATGAATGCTGCCAATTAAGGGTGGGAAATATGGTCCATACATGATGCAAATTTCAGTATATATAAA
>VIAB01004106.1:92096-116759 GCA_009801035.1 Oophaga pumilio | reverse complement strand
AATGGGGAGGCAATGATGATAATGGGGAGGCAATGATGATAAGGAGGAGGCAATGATGATAATGGGGAGGCAATGATTATGATGGGGAGTCAATGATGATGATGGTGGAGAGGCAATGATGTTAATGGGGAGGCAATGATGATGAGGTTGGGGAGGCAATGATGATAATGGGGAGGCAATGATGATGATAATGGGGTGATGATAATGGGAAGGCAATGATGTTGATGATGTGGAGGCAATGATGATGATGGGGAGGCAATGATGATGATAATGGAGGACTGTACTGTCCAGTCTGTACTGTGCGCTGTGAGGATTTGGCGGTTTTTGAGCTATTGTACAATTTACAATAGATATCACTCATGTAATGGAAGAAGTGAAGTGTTTGGAATTGTACCATACCCATATTTCTCTGCAGTATCTGTGCATCATGAATCGTAGTCTGTGTTAAAGGGGCCTACTGAGACTCTTTCACCCGGGGCCCATAAAAACCTGGAGCCGGCCCTGGGCGTAAGAAACTATTTTTTCATTGAAAAGACTGTGACGGGTACATTGTACATTGTACCTCGATATGTTAAAGTTATGTCTGTTTACTTAACTGTCAACTGATTCTGAAAACTTCATTTTTCAAGATGAGGCTCCAGCCCACTAGCCTTCAGAGGTGCATCGTTATCTCAACAAGGAGCTCCTAAACCATTGGATTGGGCCCTGTACTGCTGTTGACTTGGCACTCTTCATATGGTCCACCAGGTCTCCTGATCTGACACTGTTTGCCTTCTTGCTTTTGGGGGTATGTCAAAGATATTGTGCATGTGCCGCCTTTGCAACACTAATGGGATCGCATTTCCGCCACTCTAATAACCATCGATGGGAACATGCTGCAGCATGTTTGGTTCGAGCTGGATTACCGGATAGATGTGTGTCGCGTGACAAAAAGGACACCAAAAACATTTGTAAACATTATGTGCTGAACTTAAATTATTTTCATTATGTACCATTCACTATTGTGCGTGTAATACATTTTGAAATATACCTCTTTGAAAGCCAATGAATCTTTTATAAACACCCTGTATATGCACGCTATTTGAAAAGTAAGATTTTAATTAGTGGCAATGTCGTTATGTGGGGCTGCATGAGTGCTACTGGAGTCAGGGAGCAACATCTCATTCATCATTCCATGCCCTTTGTAGACGTTCATTCTTCCAAAATGACAGTGATTCCAAACACACATTTGATGCATTTCTGAAGAACACGGTGAAAATTATTCCGTGGCCAAGTATTTCTCCTGATGTGAACCCAACCAAACATTTATGTTGATATCTGAAGAGACAAATTGAGCATCACTCTCTAATCAGCATAGAGGCTCTAAAAGAGGTCAATCCTGTAGAATGGAAAAAGATAAACATTGTAATATGTTGCCAAATTTTTAATTCCATTCCTAGAAGACTTAGTGCTGTCCTTAAAAATCACAGAAGTCATACAACCTACGAGGTGTAGCAGTGTTTGACATTGATTTTGCATCAACTAATTTCAGTAAAACTTATCTTCTTGTAATGAAAGCTATATTATTAACCTTACTTTCATGTTATGTATTAAAAAGTCAGACTGTTCTTGTGTTAAATGAGATATTTATTAAAATCTGTAACTGTAAAATACATATACATGTGGTATCCCATAAAGTGGCCATTTCTATGGGATGCCGGAAATATAGTTTGTTTTCATGTAAATGCTGTGAATTTTTATGTGGACTGTCCATTTTAAATACATTGTGAGACCTGCTGACAGGCAGCACAAAAAGGGTTAATCTCATCCTAACAGGCTTGATCAGGTGACCCAGCTCTGTTTTAATATGCAGAAGGTTCTGGAAAAATGCCTTAGGGCAGTCAGCCAATGACTGCAGCACTACAGTCACATAGAAGTGGGAGGAGCCAAGTTCTGAGAGAGAGATTAAAATTGGAAGTGGCAGTTGGTGGTCAGACATCTTGAGAAGAGGAAGCCATTTTGTAGGTGAGGGAATAACCTAACTTCTCCCTGCCTGATTTGCTTAAAAAGGGGACTGACACGATAAGGGGAGTTAATAGTCTTCATATGAGGAAGACTACCATTGCACTGCTAGGAGGAAGAATTACCTTAGGGCAAAAACAGAGCACCGTGCTGAAGAAGAAATATTCAGACTCAATGAAACCTGAGGTTACTAAGATTTGCCTGTCTGCAGGTACACAGCATTATTAATCAACAGTGAGTGTAATCCTGTACCTCAGTTTCCTGCTGTTTGTAAATAATAATTTGCCCCATTACCTTCAGTAAAAGGACTCCTGTTTTAAATCCTTACGGCTGCTTCATGACTGGGGCTCAAATGCACCAACTACTACCACCATCATCATCTTCTGCTTAGAGGCAATTACTGTGCAAACATTATATTGTGGAGTTTCCTGTGTGTGTGTAATTTGAGAAGGAAAGACTCTTTTCCTGACCAAAAGCTTGGCCACCATAAAAGATATCATACCTGGTCAGGAGAACAACCCTCAGCCATACACCACATGAGAATGCCACAAGAATTTGACATCAAGGACAGGATGAATCCTCTGTGCCTTAAATTTATTGAAGACTGAGTAAATAAATATTGTTGATATTGAGGGAAGTTGAAGAGAAAATTACCTCAGAAAATGTAATTCTTTACTGCTGTAAAGAATTTGTACAATACCACAGCTGTTGTTGGACTGTACACATCCCATTGGCTGCTTTATAGAGAACTGTGATCTTATTTGACTGAAATACCCTGTGATTTAAACTGTGCTTTTCTTAGTTGTTGCACAGAAATCTAATATATAGAGTCGGTGCCCTGCAGGCATAAGCAACTGAAGTTGAAATTTTCTCCACCGTACCTCAAAAAAAGAGGGGAGAGACATACAGCCACCGGAAAGGTAAGAGGAATTACTGCATTATACATACAGTGTTATAAGCATGTCTTCAGAAGAGGAGAGAGAATTGACTAGCCCATCCACTCCTATGGCTCAAGCAATGCCATTAACAATGCTTTATTATTTTGGGGCACCCTGGCTCCCCAGCTACAGTGGAGAACCTCACACATAAGACTTTAAAGAGAAAATTCAGGCAATGTTCAGACTGTACCCAGTGAGCCCTGCACAAAAAAAGGAGATATTGATTGGTCAGCTAGAGGGCACTGCACTAAGGAAAGTTTACTCTTGGCCTCCCCGTACCCAGTATAAAGAGCACTCCTGAACAGATACTAGACAGATTAGGAGTTATATTTGAAACCAAAACCCTGTCAGAGTTAAAGATGAGATTCTTTGGGAAAGGACAACAGTCCCATAAATCTTTAAGAGATTTTGCCCTCGCTTACAAGTAAACTGGTCTGCCCTTAACCAAGCTGATCCCTCTGAAGCTGTTAATGCTGATAAAATTTTAAAAGAACAACTTATTGAAGGAGCAATTTCTGATACTACCAGGTTACAATTGAGAATGCTGGCTCTACAACACCCTGATAGTAATTTTCTGGACCTTAAAGAACCTGTCATAAAAATATTGAGTCCAAGGGATAAACGGTGAACAACCAAAAAAGTGCTGTGTTAGCCCCTCCCAAACCAGTTGTTGTTCAGTGTGCTCCCAAACAGGTAGAAGGCTCTACTGAAAAGATACGCAATTAAATTGTGGAATTAACCAAAAGTCTTGCACTCCTATGCAAAGAAGTAAAGGAGTTGAAGCTTCCAGCACCCAGAATGTGCCACCCTACAGTCCTAAAGACAACTACTATCGGACAGGTAAGAAAGCTACAGACAGATTTGATTCCCTAGGTCAACCGATTTGCCGCAGTTGCAACCATAGTCGTCACATAGAAAGGGAATGTCAGTCTTTAAACTGGAATTTCCTGAGGCGAAGGACCGACCCTCAGGAGAACAATGCCTAGGTCCAGATGACCCTGACTGGGGACAGAAATATGTCGACTATTGCCCCATCATTCCGATCACAATAGATAGTATCCCTTTCCCAGCACTACTAGGCTCTGGAGCGCGAGTCACCACAATTCAGCTACCACAATCTAAACGTTACTGGAAAACAGACCAGCTAACAAAAATTACTTTGGCTGACCTCAACATTATTGCTAGTAATGAACAACATGTTCCTCAAGTGGGCTACTGAACAGCTACTTTTAAAATTGGCAGAACTGAACTACTTGAACAAGGCCTTTTTGTAGTCGATACGGGAGAAGAATTCCCCCCCGGTAGTTTTAGGGATGAATGTACTACAAAATTGTTTTGACGAATCATATGGAAATCAGTATAAACCTCAAAGCAGTCAAAGTGGCTTGAGAACTGCTGCTAGATGTATAGTGCGGCTGCACAGCAATCAACATAAGGGTGAGAAGCGGAATCACATTTACAAAATATTACCTATCCATATATCGCATGATAGATACAAATAACAATGTCATAAATATGAATCATTTTCCCCCAATGATGTCTAAATATGCACTCCCATATAGCCATATATATTTTAAATAGGTGCATGTGCATACTGATCAAGGTCCGGATTCCTGATCAGGCAATGAGAGGGCAAAAATATATCAAAATGACACCGCAGTGATTAGTGTATCAACTCACCCATATTGATATGCCGTGCAGGAACGCGCCCCGACGCACGTATCGCAGTTGCTTCCTCAGGGGGCATACACTAATCACTGCGGTGTCATTTTGATATATCTTTGCCCTCTCATTGCCTGATCAGGGATCCGGACCTTGATCAGTATGCATATTGGGAGTGCATATTTAGACATCATTGGGGGAAAATGATCCATATTTATAGTGACATAGTAACATAGTAACATAGTTATTAAGGTTGAAGGAAGACTTTAAGTCCATCTAGTTCAATCTATATCCTATCCTAACCTGCCCTAACATGTTGATCCAGAGGAAGGCAAAAAAAAAAACCCAAGTGGCAAACAGTAAACTTGACATTGGGGAAAAAAATTCCTTCCCGACTCCACATACGGCAATCAGACTATTTATGACATTATTATTTGTATCTATCATGCGATATGTGGATAGGTAATATTTTGTAATTGTGATTCCCCTTCTCACCCTTATATTGATTGCTGTGCAGCCGCACTGTACATCTAGCAGCAGTTCTCATACCACTTTGACTGCTTTGCGTTTTATACTGATTTCTATATGATTCTTGTATGATAATATTTATTCTACTTAGTACCAATAATAATAAAAGACTATTTATATACTACTTGATGGTGTTTTGCTCCAGTTTTTCCAGTGTTGTGATTGCAATTTAGGAGCTCCATTTGGGTATTTTCCCTATTTTGGCCCGGTATGGACAATTTTTTTGACATAATATGATATTTATGTCTGTGTCTGAGATTATGTTTCCCAAAATTGTTTTGATGAACTGATTGAAGGCATGACTTGCGCTCTTAGTACTGTGTACCTCACGAAGAGGAGAACTATTCAGAAGACACCACATTCTTGTTAGTCATCAGAAATTCACTAACTCAAGAGGGGAGATCGGCACTGCCAGGATAATGGACTACAGGCCTGTAATACTGAAACCGCGTACAGAAACTATGGTGTGGTGCAAAACCAAGATGGGTCTAAAGGGTCAGGACTATGAAGTTCTAGTTGAACCAAATGAACACAAAGATGATACACTCATTATAGCTGCAAGAAGTTTGGCTATTGTAACTCACGGTCGAGTACCCTCAGGTCTCATAAATTGCAGGGACCAAACTGTGACCCTGCATAAATATACCACGGTAGAAAATCTGAGTAGACTCAATTTTCAGGATATCCTTCAAGAATCCCAATGCTGTATCCAAGTGAAACCTTCCCCAAGTCCAAAAGCTGAAAAGAAGTGGTGGCACGAACTGGACACAGGCACTGCAGAGACCCCACTCGAACAAAAAGATGGAGTACTTAGAGATGCCAACGAATATCAGCATATATTCAGCAAGTTTGCCTTTGACTTCGGGAGAGTCAATACAATCAAGTACCCCATTCCCACTGGTTCCCATCTTCTAATCAAATAAAAGTACAGACCTGTTATGTTTTGGCAGCTGAGGAGGCAAGAGCAAAAAACCGCATAGGCAGCCTAACACCAGAGAGGTTGGAAACTAATAGGTTGCAGAACCCTAAACTAACCGCACAACTAGAAGCAGCCGTGGAGCGTACCTACGGTGGTCCTAGACGCCTCGGCACAGCCGGAGAGATAGCTATCCCTGAAGAAGGAAAGAGGAAAGCTAACTGCCCCGGAGTAGACCCCAAAAGAGTAGGAAGCCCCCAAACATATAATGGCGGTTAGACAAGATGAAAATACGAACACAGACAGAAAATAGATTGAGCAAACGCTGGGGCCCAAAACTGTCTAGATAGGACAGCACAGGAGAGAATACTGTCTGCAACCCAGGAAAACCCTAGGAAAAACTCCAACATTTCTGAATCCAAAAACACTGAGACCACACGGTCTCGACCATCTATATCAGATCTTTGTGGACACGTAGCTACCCAGCAGTAAAATATCACAAGAACTGAGCAAATGAACAAATGCAAAAAACGAACGGAGACCAGCCAAATCCCCCCAAAGAGGACCCGGCTGAAGACAAAAAGCAATGCAGCAAAAAGCAAGGAATTCAAACCACAGTAAAAAAAACTGAAAGAGACTTATCTGAAAGCAAGCAGGAGACTGCAGGAAAGCAAGCTGAATTCCAACCTAGACCAGGAAGCACAATTGAGCACCGGCAAGGATCATGGGAGGTCAGCTCACTTATATCAGGCTAGTCAGTACCACCTGACAACCACTCGTTATCTGCAGGTGTAGGACTCTTGGTATTCAACATAGGTTCAATACCCTCAGCAACCACCAGAGGGAGCTTCTGCTCCGAAGTTGTCTCCAAAATGTTCACAACACAGACCTATACGTCCATCGATGTACAAGCCAATAAAGATGATGATACAAGAAATGAAGGATGCTGATATGATTAAGGAAAGTCGCAGTCCTTCGGCCGCACCAATTGTACTTGTCAAAAAGAAGGATGTGAGTGTTTGTTTTTGTGTTGATTATCACAAACTTAACAACATTACCCACAAAGATGCATACCCCGTACCCAGAATAGAGGAATCATTGACTGCCAAGAAGTCAGCAGCCTATTTCTCCACTCTAGATCTCACCAGCAGATACTGGCAAGTACCAATGGCCCCAGAGGACCAAGAGAAGACCGCATTCACTACCCCCATGGTTTTGTTTGAATTTAACTGCATGCCCTTCGTCCTGTGCAATGCTCCGGGAACATTCCAGAAGCTCATGGAATGCTGCTTGGGTCACAAGAATTTTGAAACTGTGCTACTGTATTTAGATTATGTAATTGTATATTCCAAAACCTACAAGGAATATCTCCAGCATTTTGCTGAGGTCTTTAAAGTTCTAGCCAAACATGGCCTGAAAGTCAAACCATCCAAGTGCCATCTTCTAAATCCAAGGTCCAATATCTAGGGCATGTAGTTAGTGCAGAAGGAGTTATTCCAGGTCCTGAGAAGATTGCTGTGGTAAAAGACTGGCCTATTCCAACTACCATTAAAGAAGTTTGCGGATTCCTCGGATTTGCTAGCTACTACAGAATATTCATCAAAAATTTCACTTGGATTTCTGTTCCCTTACAAGACCTCCTAAAAGGACAACCGTGCCGGAAGATGTACAAAAGCCCCTCTATTCAATGGACTCCAGAGCTAGAACATTCCTTCCAAGAGCTTAAGATGAAGTTAACTGAAGCCCCAGTCCTTGCCTACCAGGACTACAATATCCCCTTCCACCTGTATACATATGCCAGCTATCTGGGAAGTGGTGCACTGCTAGCTCAGGTCCAAGATGGCAGAGAACAAGTTGTAACTTATGCCGGCAGATCCCTCTGGCAAACCAAGAAAAATGATCAGAACTACAGTTCATTTAAGTTGGAATTCTTTGCATAGTGTGGGCTGTCACTGAAAAATGTAAGTATTACTTGGCTGCTACACCTTCATCGCTTTCAACAACAATAACCAATTGTACCAGTTACAGACTGCTGAATTTGGAACCCTTGAGCAGAGATGGGCTTCTTGCTTGGCTAACTACCAATTTATCCTGAAGTACCGAGCAGGCCGATCAAATGCCAGTGCTGATGCCCTGTCCAGGTTGCCCACAACAGAAACACCCTGTTATGATGAAGACGATTGGGAAGAAGTAGAAATGCCTACCTTCTATTACTATGCTGCAAAACAGAGTGTGCGGAGAGTCAAAAGGAACCCAGTTTCTGAATTTAGCCTCAAATCCACTGTGAGTCACGATTGGGCTGAAATTTAGAAGAACAGAACTTTCAGAACCCTATGGAAGTTGCTAGAATCTAGACCCTCAAAACTACCTGTGGGCCGCAAACAATCTGATCCAGAACTCTGTCGATTATGGCGACAGAAAAAATGTCTGCAGTTCCACAAAGGAGTGCTCGTTCGACGCACCGTGAACCCCCACACTCAGGAGAGAGTGTTTCAAGTAGTTGTGCCCAGACAAGATGCTAGCCTCATCCTAGAGGCTTATCACAACCAATCAGGATACTTTGGCTGCCAAAAGACTGAGATGACCATCCGAGAATGATTCTATTGGATAGGAATGCGCCAAGACATTGAGAAATGGTGCAGAAAATGTGTTTCTTATACTCAAAGTAGCCTAGAAGGTATGAAATAAAGAGTCCCGCTGCATCCCATTGCATCCCTCTGGAGCTCGGTGCACTTGACCATGTGAAATTGCAACCCAGTCATACTGGATAACTCTATGCTCTGACTATTATCAATCACTACACTATATTCGTTGTGGCTGTGCCTGTCAGAGATCAGACTGCCTGGACCTCTGCCACAGTATTTTGGAAAAATATTTAGACTTGAGAGTCCTCAGTGGTTGATACCTTTTAATGGCTAACTGAAAAGATGGTAACAAATTGCAAGCTTTCGAGACTACTCAGGTCTCTTCATCAGGCAAAGACTAAAACAAAAACTGAAGAATCACATATTTATATACACAACAGGACACAGGAATAGTGCAATAGGTAACACAAGTGACGTGAAGCAGAACTGACAGTATTTTGGAAACATTTTGTAAGACCTTATGGATACGCCAAGCAAATCCTGACAGATCAAGGTCCCGCAGACGTCTCCATGAAGCTAACTAAATTGTGGAAGACTGAATGAAAGCTGTCCTTCAAAGGCAAGAGGATGATTTCAATGCAAGGGCCAAGGTGAAACCCTTACAAGTAGGAGAACGAGTTTGGGCTAAAAAGAACCATCGCTCCCACAAACTGGATAACCAGTGGGAATCATACCCTTATGTCATCATCAGTATTCCCTTCCCAGGGGTGGAAGTCTAAAAAATTGTCAGAGAGGACACTCAACAAGAAAAGGTGGTCCATCGTAGCCAGATCAAGATTTGCATACTCCTGGAAGTTCCAGTCCCACCAGTTTCTAACCCTATTGCACCAGAAAAGATTTCCAGAACCCTTACTACACCGTTTGTTTGGCTTCATGCGCCCTGTCTTCAGTTTATGCTTCCAGAGCCTCTTTCTCCGTTGAAGGATTCTGACATAATTCTTGCATCCACCCAAGAAGAAAGGGAAGTGCCTGCTCTGCGGAGATCCAAACGAGCAAACAAGGGACACTTACTGCTTGTTACCGGGACTAGTTGCTCACTACTTATTTAAATTGGAGAGACTTTGCATGCGTAGCTCTGAAATAGACGGATTTGCACTACATAATAAGAGAGACTCCATGGCTTATGAGAGCCTTGTTACTGTTTCTTAACACTCCAAAAAACAGCTGATGCAGAAAGTTTCTTTATGGTCTGTGTGCCTCGACTGCACCTGGGGACGAAGCAAAGAAGTTAAAACAGGTTAGCGGTTATCCCGATCCCCACTTAGTGGGGGTTGTTCCTGCAAGGACCTACTTCAGGACAAAAAAGGACTCTTTTATTACATTTACATGTTGCTTCACCTTTGCATTCAGATGTTGCATAGTTTTAGGTTTCTTCACAGGTATTCAGAAAACCAATAATATTCTAAGCAACCGTATGAATTGAATATGTATACCTGTATGCTGTTTCATTTTGTTTAACAGATGCGGATGTGCTGGGATGACACACTTCAGGAGGGGAGACATGTGGTATCCCACAAAGTGGCCATTTCTATGGGATATGGGATATATAGTGTGTTTTCACATAAATGCTGTGAATTTGTATGCGGAATGTGCAGTTTAAATATATTGTTAGACCTGCTGACAGGCAGCACAAAAATGGTAAATCTCCTCACAGGCTTGATCAGGTGACCCAGCTCTGTTATAATATGCAGAAGGTTCTGGAAAAATGCCTCACGGCAGTGAGCCTATGACTGCAGCTCTACAGTCACAAAGAAGGGGGGGAGCCAAGCCAAGGTAGAGTGTTTAAAATTGGAAGTGGCAGTTGGTGGTCAGACATCTTGAGCAGAGGAAGCCATTTTGCAGGTGAGGGAATTACCTACCTTCTCCCTACCGGCTTTGCTTAAAAAGGGGACTGACACGATACGGGGAGTTAATAGTCTTCATGTAAGGAAGACTACCATTGCACCTCTAGGAGGAAGAATTACCTTAGGGCAGAAACAGAGCACCGTGCTGAAGAAGAAATATTCAGACTTAATAAAACCAGAGGTTACTAAGATCTGCCTGTCTGCAGGTACACAGCAATCATCAACCATGAGTGTAATCCTGTACCTCAGTTTCCTGCTGTTTGTAAATAATAATTTTCCCCATTACCTTCAGTAAAAAGACTCCTGTTTTAAATCCTTATGGCTGCTTCATGACTGGGGCTCAAATGCAACAACTACTACCACCATCATCAAATTCTGCCTAGAGGCAGTTACTGTGCACACATTGTATTGTGGAGTTTCCTGTGTGTGTGTAATTTGAGAAGGAAAGACTCTTCTCCTGACGAAAGCTTGGACACCGTAAGATACATCATACCTGGTCAGGAGTACAACCCTCAGCCATACACCAAATGAGAATGCCACATTTATAGTGTACAAAAATATATATATGTGTATATGCATTAATAAATATATGTATATATATATAAATATTAAGACAAGCTTGGAAAAATGCTGCAGAGTAACTAAATAGAGGTGTGCTTTGAGCTTCAATTTCCACTTGTCACCCCTCATGCAATGTTTACCAGCACGCGGTGACAGGAGGTTTAGCAGTGATGAGAAGAGTACCAGGGCAGCCATAGTAAGCACAGGTCAGCATCGTGACATTTTACTACTAATTTCAGGCTTCTGAACTGTTCTTATCACTGGAAGAAGTCACCGCCATAGTCCTTGAGAGAGAACAAGGCTGTGGCATTCACTTCTTCCAGTGGTGAGAACAATTCAGTGGCCTGGCAGTAGTAGGACAATCTCAAGCTGCCAAATCTGTGCTCACTGCCTTTATTGCAGTGTTCAGAGCACAAAAGTGAAATTATGAGGTTGTTGTGCTTTGCACAGTGACTTGGGTCTGCTCAGTCAGTGGAAAGCCTCATTTAGATGTCTGTGGTGCAGGGACATCTGAATGAGGCTTTCCTGCTTTCCAGCTGTGTCTGTAAAGCCCATGATAAGAGGTGGCATAACAAAAAGGCATGAGCCTGAGCCATGTATCTAATCCTATGATGTGTGATAAAGCACTTGCCAGCATTAATTTAAACCGGGCTCCCTCACCTATTACACAGCACTTCTCTCCTCTCTCATATCTGAGCATGTTCTTTTCATTTAGCACTTGATCTATACTCCATTCTTCCACACATTGAAACATTATTTTTCTGGAGTGCACCATTAAAGATTTTTCTATTTAATACCTCAAGGAGGGCTGTTTCTATTGCTCATATGTGATACAATGAGCAGCACAATGCCAACTAACAGTATCGGCACTGCCAGTAGTCTTCGGTGACACTATCCACATGTCAGTATCACTTTGCAATCACAAACATATTGGAGCTGTATTATGATTCTAAAATTTATTCTCCCTTATCCTTTTGAAAACACTCAGAAGGGGAGGGAGAGAGTGTTTATAGTTGAAATGATCAAAACCTGAATCTTGACAATGTGCGGTGTCAGGATTTACCAGTAATGCTGGTCACGTGCCGACTAGACATGTTCAGTCTCTGTAACTTCACTTGTATTGAGAGAGTCGGAGCATGTCTTGTTGGAATGTGGCTGCACGGTGGCTCAGTGGGTAGCACTGCAGTCTTGCAGCGCTGGAGTCCTGGGTTCGAATCCCACCAAGGACAACATCTGCAAGGAGTTTGTATGTTCTACCCATGTTTGCGTGGGTTTCCTCCGGGTTCTCCGGTTTCCTCCCACACTCCAAAAACATACAGATAGGGAATCTAGATTGTGAGCCCCATCGGGGACAGCGACGATAATGTGTGCAAACTGTAAAGCGCTGCGGAATATGTTAGCGCTATATAAAAATATAAAAAATAAATAAATATGCAAATGGAATACTGGCTGTCACGTGACCACTCGTTCTCGCTGGCAATATCTAACTGACAGAGTTCTCACCACATGACGTCAGGATTTAAAAGTATGCAGTCACATAAAATGACTTCAAGGTTTTATGTCAATCCAGGACAATTCTTTAATGAATTAGAGTCTTCTATAAAGTTACCAGGTAGAAAACTTTCTATAAAGGGTTGGAATGCAATTGCTTCTGGACCCAGTAAGGCTAGAGGTGCAATTAGGTAACTGATTTTTTCCTGACTACGACGACTTCTGTATCCCTTCTAAAACATGTTGTGTACCAGGAGGGATTGCACCATCTCCATTTTGATATGGAGTCTTCCCTCCACATTGAACACTGAAACAGCTAACCTCTCTTGTACGTTACATCCTATACCACCAAATGACATTTAAAGAATCCTGGATACAAATATCTTTTTATTTAATTTCCAGGTTTGTTTGTTTGTTTTTTTTTCTTTATAAAGTGAAAAACCTTAGTGCAAATTGTTGAGCAAGTTTTAGGCCGCGAGAAGTATGACACAGAATAAGGGGATATTCTTGTAAATTGAGGTCTATAAACTGTCAACCACAATATCAAAAATGCCCAAGGAAACCTGCATTCACTTTACTGTCAATTGAGCATGCAATGTGCTTGCTTTAATATAACTATAAAGGTATCTGTTGACTGTCTGCTTGACATACTTGGGAATTGCATTCAAAGAGTAAACATATTGGAGAAACTGCTTGGATTTCAGTTGTGTTTGGAGCCAACAGCTTAATGAAAAATTATGTTTATTCCCCACAAATAAAGGCATAGAAAATATTTCAACAACATAATATAGTTTCTCCCAGGAGTTCCAAAGATATTTTGTTTGGAATTGAACATTTGGTGAATATAATTTTTAATTATTGAATTATACATCTAAGAAGATATGACAATTTTAACATACAGTGGGTTAGAAAAGTATTCAGACCCCTTTAAATTTTTAACTCTTTGTTTCATTGATGCCATTTGGTAAATGCAATAAAGTTCATTTTTTTCTCATTAATGTACACTCTGCATGCCATCTATACTAAAAAAAACAGAAATGTAGAAATTTTTGCGAATTTATTAAAAAAGAAAATCTGAAATATCACATGAGTATTCAGAGCCTTTGCTAAGTATTGAGTAGAAGCACCTTTTGAGCTAGTACAGCCATAAGTCTTCTTGGGAATGATGCAACAAGTTTAGTTTTTAACACCTGGATTTGGGGATCCTCTGCTATTCTTCCTTGCAGATGCTCTCCAGTTCTGTCAGGTTGGATGGTGAACATTGGAGAACAGCCATTTTCAGATCTCTCCAGAGATGCTCAATTGCGTTTAGGTCAGGGCTTTGGCTGGGCCAGTCAAGAAGGGTCACAGAATTGTTCTGAAGCCACTTTCTTTGTTATTTTAGCTGTGTGCTTAGGGTCCTTGTCTTGTTGGAAGGTGAAACTTTGACCAAGTCTGAGGTCCAGAGCTCTCTGGAAGAGGTTTTCATCCAAAATATCTCTGCACGTGGCCTCATTCATGTTTACTTCAATTGCAATCAGTCGTTCTGTCTCTGCAGCAGAAAAACGCCCCCTTAGCATGATCCTGCCACCACCATGTTTCACTGTTGGGATTGTATTGGCCAGGTGATGAGCAGTGCCTGGTTTTCTCCACACATACCGCTTAGAATTATCACCAAAATGTTCTATCTTCATCTCATCAGAGATTAAAATCTTATTTTTCATAGTCTGGGAGTTCTTCATGTGTATTTCTAGCAAACTCTATGCAGGCTTTCATATGTCTTACACTGAGGAGAGACTTCCATTGGGCCACTTTGCCATAAAGGCCCGACTGGTGGAGGGCTGCAGTGATAGTTGAATTTGCGTAACTTTCTTCCATCTCCCTACTGCATCTGTGGAGCTCAGCCACAGTGATCTTGGGGTTCTTTTTTACCTCTCTCACCAAAGCTCTTCTCCCACGATTGCTCAGATTGGCTGGATGGCCAGATTTAGGAAGACTGCTGGTGGTTCCAAACTTCTTTCATTTAGTGATTATGGAGGCCACTGTGTTCTTAGGAACCTTGAGTACTGCAGAATTTCTTTTGTAGCCTTGGCCAGATGTATGCCTTGCCACAATTCTGTCTCTGAGCTCCTTGGCCAGTTCCTTTGACCTCATGATTCTCATTTGGTCTGACTTGCACTGTGAGCTGTGAGGTCTTATATAGTCAGGTATGTGCCTTTAGAAATCAAATCCTATCAGTTTAATTAAACACAGCTGGACTCCAATGAAGGAGTAGAACCATCTCAAGGAGGATCACAAGGAAATGGACAGCATGTGACATAAATATGAGTGTCTGAGCAAAGGGTCTGAATACTTATGACCATGTGATATTTCAGTTTTCATTTTTTAATAATTTTGCAAAAATTTCTACATTTCTGGTTTTTATCAGTCAAGATGTGGTGCAGAGTGTACATTAATGAGAAAAAATGAACATTTTTGCATTTACCAAATGGCTACAATGAAACAAAGAGTGAAAAATTTAAAGGGGTCTGAATACTTTCCAAACCCACTGTATATTAATGACTGCTTGTTTATTGTAGAAAAAAATACGTGTAACTCTAATATATATGGCATAGTTATAACTTATGAAGGATATGGATGACTTTGGAGCTAAATTTTATTTAGCCAAATGCAGCTGTTTTTGGATAAATCATTTTGCAACAGTATTTTATTAAGTGTTGAGTAAAAATGTACTATTTGAATCCTTTTAAGCTCTATATAGAAACAGGAGGTAAATTGTGTCTGCACAAGTCATGAGTCATCGAAAAATTATATGGCAGAGGGAGGAGGAAGCAGTTGGGTCAGGAGTTGAGGAGGGAGTTGATAAATGCAGGGACAAGAGACTTCCTGTTTCTATATAGAGCAAAGAGTAGAATTAGTTAGGTTGAAAGTCAAGATGAGCAATTGTAAGTACATAGTGCTATATAATATGATGATTGCAATATATTAAGGTGATAAATATTTTGATGGGAGCACTTCTTTAAATTGAGGCAATTTAGTTATATTGCATTTAATGTGTATGCAACATACAGTATGCAGTCATTTTTTATATGATGGTCATGAAATAAAAAAAAATGAAATCTATAGTTTACCAGTTCCCCAAATTACCACAAACGAAATAAGGAAGCAAAGATAAGAGTACAAGAAAAAGCCCATTATGTGATTCATAAATATAGACATCTTGTGGCATTATTTTATTAAAGGGGTTATCAGGTCTTAAGCTGCAAGTATGCAGTCACTCTATGTTTCTGCAGACTTGTGAATCCACACATTATGAACACTGCGCGCTATGAGGATTCTCCAGTGTTGGCACCAGGAATCAGGGGCACATAATTGCATGTATGAGATTTGCATACATGTGGTCACCTGCTGACTAGACATGTGCACCCTTGCTCAATGCATGTGTATTGAGCAAGGATGGGCAAGTTTAGTCGGAATGTAAATTGAAGAATGTAAATTACATTCTTGTGGTCACATGACCGCTCACTACAGGTGTCAGCAACAGAGAATCCTCACAGTATGCAGGTCAGACAGCCCCTTTAATGTACAGTATCAACTGCTATATCAATACATTGTAGTTTACATAATGTACACTGATAACCAAAATTGATAAAATGTGACATTCTGGGAAAGGGCAAGCAGGGCTCCATTTATCAGTAAATGTCATAGCATTTTTGAAACAGATTATGGTTTATTTCCACTTTGTTGTGAGACTTGACCATGCAGCTCTAGGCTTTATTCACACATCAGTATTTTTGATCCGAATTTCATCACTGTTTGCATATCAAAACCAGGAATGTCTCCAAAACACTGAATAAGTGTCGATCTTTCAACTATAGTATTTTTCTCTAAGTTCCATTCCGGGTTTGGTAAAACCTGATGTAAATTACTAACCAAATACTGGTATGTGAATGAGGCCTAAACACAGTTCTTTGTTTTCGGCAAACCCTTAGTTTTAGACTTGTCCCTTGACAATAACCTCTTCAGAAAATGTCTCAATGCTGGGATCCCCATGATCAGCTATAATGTATGGGGAAATCTGGCAATAAATGTTCAATTTCACTGCAGTGCCAGCACAAGGAAAAATAGGCATCAAACAGCATCCATTCAAACCAATGACCAGGACAGGGCCCCCAGAGACATTCTTTGTAAGCCAAAAAAACCTGACTGGCACATCCAGACTAATGTGTCATGTATTCCATGTTGTCATGCTTTAGTATGCTTGCGTGCAGCCTTTTTTTGTATATTCTTTGTAAGCCAACTTCACTCTGACTAAAAGATGATGATAGGGATCTGGTAGACCCTTCTATATTCTACTCTCCAATACCTCTGCTAATGCTAGAGCTTATATAACAATCCCTTTAAGAAATTGTTTCTCTATATTCTACTAAGATATTATTATGCTGACTGCACCCTAACACATGACATGATGTATCAAAGGTTGAGCCAACACGACATATTCCTATTGACTATGGGTTAGTCAGAAGCAATAAACACCCTAATGGTAGGAATAGCAAATAATAGCACAGGTGATTAGCGGTCAGACCTTCAATTAATCAATAAAGTAATAAAGCTATAACTGCTAATGACGACAATTTGGGGGTCCATCAAAGGATGGACATGATGATTAGTGAATTCCTTAGATAGCTAATTAGTTGGTCAACTTGACATGAACTTTGGTACCTGACAGAAGGTATTCGCTGTAATAAGTGATTTGCTAATACATCCTGGATAAACACCATTACCTAATGTATGTGTACGCCCATTTCAGCTGTCAATATAAGCTGGCTGGGAATTGATTAAAGTTAGATGACTTTGGCATCAGAACCAGACAACCGTCTCCTGTGTCATTTCATCTCATCATCCGGCCGTGATCGAAGCTCTACCTAATTTGGCACGATCTAATATACTGAAAAGGCCTGTTTTAGGCCAAACCCATCAATGATCCCCTGAATTAACTCCAGAATTCTTGAAAAGAGTATATAAAATGGGTTTACAAAAATAGAAAGTCCCTTTAAATAATTCTATAAAGCCAGCCCTACACGCTCAAGATACCGTAACTGTGTACATTCATTTAGCTTATCAAATAGAAAACTTCCTTTCAACAAATATCACTTGGATCTGCCTTTTTGATGATGTTATGCTTGATTCTTCTTTCTCCTTAGAGCAGTAACAGTATATGCCAGCAATAAGCTAATCCGTATGGCTAGCCTCAATGTAATTTAAAAACCCACAATTCACTGGTTACGGGAAAACACCGTTGTATAAAGAAAAAATGTGTCATGCATCTCATAATCTTAATGGTAAATATTTTCAAATTATGTAAAGTAGCTCAGGATTTTTTTTTGTTTCTGAGGATTATTGTAAATTGTTGTTCAGACTTTGTTTTACACTTGCATGTTTTAACATACTTATTTACTACATTGGCAGTAAACTGTAGTAATATATTGGAAATGTAATATCTTAGAGTGGCGCCATTTTCTTTAATGAGTCTCTACAGCTCAGTGAATATCCTAAAGCTAGCAAATTTGCTTCAAAAGACAATTCACAAAATTGGACTAATCAATCAAATGGCTCCACAAATACTGTGACATATTCAAATTAGGAACTTTTAAACAAATAAACTAATGACATAAACTATAAATGTCTCACTTTTACGGTTAGTTAGAAAAATTATTAGAAGGGTTTTTAGAACAACATTTTACAAAAATTTCAGAGTCTCCTTCTCAAGGTGATTTTATTTTAGCAATTAATACTGAAATTTGGAGATTTACAACTGAACTGAACTATTGTATTGATTTTGGAAAGTATTATTATTAGAAAAACAGGTCATTATAGACCTTTGCAATAATTAAATAACAAAATTCTCACTCTATACAGACCAGGTTCCTTAAATGTCTCCCTAATCCCGAGTGTGTGACTTAGAAAGATCACTTAAGTTCAGGTAGCAGAAAAAGGCTTGATCTTTGCACTGAAAGAACTACATATTGCTTCATGTCATCTGTTTATTGTATCCTCTAATTATTTAAAGCATTCAGGGTCCTTATGAAGGCAAAAAAGGGGTAAAAAAAAAGTTGACAACTCAAGCTGGCAATTGAGTTTGGCATGTTTTTGCAGCATTACCGCAAGAGAAATGAGGTGGAAACACACATTATACTGATGTCATTAGACCTTTTCTCTGTAACCTTACACTCTTTCATGTTGCTGATTACCAATAAGAAAGAGGTAGTATACGCCTGTCTACAGAGAACTTATTAACAATGACTTCAATGTTTTTGTTTCTTTTTTTTGTTTCTTTTTACAAAACATAACATTTATTTTTAATGGCCAATTTTTCAATGAAAGAGAAAAAAAAATCACAAGAGTGCATTGCATTAAAAACTGAGGTTATTCAAGTGATCTACCATTGAATGCAATGGACTGCATATCTTATTAGGGAAGTCTGAGTTAGGGCCGTCATCTACAAGGCAGATCCAGAAAGGGCTACAAAGAGTTTTTCTCACCCTAGAGGGCCAAGCATATTCATGCACTTAACAGACAGTCCATTTTTTACCCAAGGTTCCTGCAAGGAAATTAAACCCTTTCTGCTAGGTCCCTCCCCTACCAAACAAAGGGAATGAACACTATATATTTTTTTATTTTAAAATAGGTAAGGAAAGCTTAGGTTAGGAAATAATGTAATGGAATAATATAACTATGTGATTTAGTATTTACCCTGATGTCGATCATAACTTTCATTGAAAAGAAAAATGAAAAAAGTAAAACGAGTATTGGCATGATCCTCCTCTTCTTGGTCACTAATGTGTAGTATAGATCATGAGTGCTTACAAGATTTATCAGAAAGAAGGTTTTAAAAACCTTTTTAAACAAGGCAAGGGCTGTATCAATTAGAAAATGATTCATTTATTTACTTTTTAATACTTGCTTTTTCACAATCCCTAATCTTGCTTTAGAAAATCAATTGTGATGCTTCCAATCTATAAAAAAAATTAAATGGATTGATCATTTTCAAATTCATACACCCGTATATTAGTGAAAAAGTATCCAAAATTTGTACCATCTTTCAGATAAATCCTCTCTCATGACTACCCTCTATGGCTATTTTTCATTTTTAAAGCAAGCTGTGATCGCTATTAATAAAATTACAGTGACATGATACTGTTCGATTAGGCTGTGTTTCCACGGTCAGGAATCACAGCGCATTTGGCAGAGCGGAAATTCCGCTCCGTCTAAGCCCCACCTCCTTTCTGACGCGCGTTCTTTCCGGAGGTGTTCAGGACACCTCCGGAAAGAACGCAGGGCTACATAGCCCTGTGCTAAATTCCGTTGCGGCGACACAGCGTTGCCGCAATACGCTAGGACATGCTGCGGTCTGAAAAGACGCGCAGCATGTCCGGATACGCAGGTCTTCCGCCTGCGTGTTGTTACGCATAGTGGAGACGGGATTTCTTGAAATCCCCTCCACTATGCTGTAACATCTGGACGCTGCGTGTTTGGCGCTGCGCCAGCGCACAGCGCCAAACACGCAGCGTTTCCTGACCGTGGAAACTCACCCTTAGATTTTTTCCACCTGAATCAAGTATTTTTTACCTACTCTAAGTATTCACTAAACTTATCTTTGCTGTTTTAGGAACTAATTGCATTTCAAATGAAATAACAATTATGGTGCACCTTTTCATGGAACCAAGAGAGTCTCCAAAACAAGTAATCTGACCTTCTAGCAAAGACAAAGATGAGAATAGTTATATCCAATGCTAAAAAGAATTCCCATAGTGAAGTCTTGCTAATCAAGATCAACAATAAGGCCTTTATTCAGCCAAGTGTTTATTTTATAAAACTGGGATAAAACACTTTGAAAAGATTCAACATTTTTGCACAAGGTGAAGCTGTGCAAAAATCCTGCGACTTTTGGCAGGTTCACTCCAGTTTAGGGCAGAGTTGGAAAGTAGCTGATAAGGAGCTGTGACCTGGCAACACCCGCCCATCAAATTCATCAATAGTGGTGCCATTTACTACTCCAGACATGTTACTAACGTCCTTCACTAGAGTAGCATTTCTAGCAAGGTGCAAGGAGGCGCATGCCAAAGATGCACCAAATTCCTTAAATAGCATGCGCCTCTCAATTTGGTGAATCCAGCTCCAAAATTCCACTTCATTAAGACTAATGTGTTCAATGCCAACCTCATTGAATTGAGCCATGAATTTTACTTGATAGCCAGAAAATTACAGTATCCACATTTGCTTTATTGATTATCTCACCCGAGCTGAAGCCTCACCACCACTGGAGCTGCTGCCTCGCCACCACCGGAGCTGCTGCCTCGCCACCTCCCTAGCTGCCGCCTCACCACCACCACCAGAGCTGCCACCTCACCACCGCCACCAGAGATGCTGCCTCACTACCACCACACCACCACGAGAGCTGCCTCCTCACCACCACCATCAGAGCTGCCAACTGACCACCACCACCAGAGCTGCCGCCCTCCCAACCTTTTGCCTCTTCCCCATTATCCCGTAGAATGTAAGTCCACAAGGACAGTGTCCTCTCTCCTCTGTACCAGTCTGTCATTGTAAATTTGTTTACTGTAAACAATATCTATAACTTTGTATGTAACCCCTTCTCATGTACAGCACCATGGAATTAATGGCGCTATATAATTAAATAATAATAATGATCTCAATTAACTACAATATGTCAAATATTTTACAGAAAGGATAACACATAGCTTCCTCTGTGTTATGGCAAAGTAGGAAAGCCAATTCCTTAATGATACATATTATTAGTGATGAGTGATATACGCGTTGCACGGGTTTTCCCGAGCATGCCCGGGGGGTCTCCGAGTATTTGGAAGTGCTCGGAGATTTAGTTTATGTCACAGCAGCTGCATGATTTGCGGCTGCTTGACAGCCTGAGTACATGTGGGGATTCCCTAACAAACAGGCATTCACCACATGTATTCAGGCTGTCTAGTAGTAGCCGCAAATCATGCAGCTGTGACGACAGAAACTAAATCTCCGAGCACTTCCAAATACTCGGAAACCACCACTTGCTCATCACTACATATTATGAATCCTTTTCTATACAGAAAGTTTTTCACAAAAGTAGTAAGCGATACTTAATCTGTCCCCTGTGTATGTACAAATGATCAATGTCCTGTGTGTACAATGATAAACAGAGACGGTCTATCCCATATTTGTGGTTTCCTTAAGGTGTCTGAGCTGGGTTTGTGGGAAAGCAGTATAGGAAGCAGTGGTTAAGTGCTTCCATTTTGCCACTAAGGATTTCTGAGCATTCATTCCCTGTGGAGTAGGATGTAACACTTATATCCATGCAGATGCATTGTATTAATGCAGCTTTGAGTTTCATCATTGCTTAATATTTCAGATGTCCTCACAAAACATTCACCTAAAATTAGTATTCCTATCTGCTATCATTCTGATCCACACGTTATGACTTCCTTTTTACTGATTGCATGTCGTGGTTTAGCATTAATATCTTTACTTTTAACTCTCTTTTCTAAAGATCAAGTCTTTCTGTCTGAGTTCCTGGTTGAAAATGCAATTCAGTTCCGCAATCTTTCATATTATTATAGTAAGTACTAGATCTGCACTGTACATATATTAGTCAAAAAGTTTGGACATACAAGACTGAAGATGTTTTCCATAACATATTGATCTGTAGGTTTAATCCTAGACAAATCTAAAAATATAATGAAGCTGATGCCTAAAATTTACTTTTCAATAAATCATTTATTTCTAAAGAGAAGCTGTACCTTGATTCTTGCTGCACAAAAAGGGAAAAGTGGGCAAAGGGCGTAGTCTTGAATTTGGCTATGGTCTCCAGCCAGACCTTAAACCACTTCTTCACTGCCATTAGACTTTAAATGTCTGTGCAGTCCACACTTATCCCTGCACTGAGGTTCTAAAATATCAATGCAGTCTAAGAAGGTAAGAATATATCTTTCAGCTGTGGAGTAAGAAGCTGGCAGTCACACACAGCCAGACTTCACAGAGAGATGATAATAGTAAATTTATTACCATGTTTACTTTCTCAATCACTGTATACATAAGCTAAACCAGAACTTGTGTCTATAGATTAGGATCACTGACACACTGAGAGTTCTTCCTCCTCAGGACTCAGTTAAAATGGGTGTAGGGAGGAAGCAGGAACGTTAGAGGCCTAGGAAACCCAGACAGCTTTGCTATGAAGCTAGCCCCAATTTCAGGGCAGAATAGCAATAAAAAAGTATTGATTTCTTAAAATTCACTCTAAGGGCTCCTTTCCACTTGCGAGAAATACGTCCGATTCTCGCATGTGAAATCGCAGCTCTGGCCCCGACACTCGGGAGTGGAGTGTGCGGCTGCATGTATTTGTATGCAGCTGCTCACTCCACTCCCGAATGCCGGCACCAGAGCTGCGATTTCACATGCGAGAATCAGACGTATTTCTCGCAAGTGGAAAGGAGCCCTAAATCTCTTTTAAGACCTTATGGAAGGTGCAGTATGTAAAATAAATTAAACAAAAAAGTAGCAAAAATAACAGAAAAAAAGCATAAATTAAAAAAAGAACTATAAAAGAGAGACTGCGAGTCGAACTCACTGTTTATAGACCTGACCCTATTGAAAAAAATATGTCCAATATAAAAAAAATAATTCTATGGAAAATAAACGCAATTTCAAATGTTTTTACCGTCACTTTAAGTAGTAAATAAGTAAATATAGTGAACAATAGACGCATATTTCCTATTTTCCTTTACATGTCCCTCGAATCCATGACATCAGCAAGAACACTAAGGAATACAAAAATTACATGAAAATTAGTAGCATTCAGATTGCAAATAGAAAATGGAACTCGCCAAATACTTTAATATTCGTATTCTTTAGTCAATTATGAATGCCAACAAGACAGCAGGCAGGGAGACGGCAAGAAGGTAGTGCAGGACAACAGCCGTTTCACGCTGTCAAGGCGCTTATACGAATCCTAATCAGGTTCCTTCCGGGATCAATACATTCAGAGTATTACTCCACTTTTATGGAATGACAATAAAACATACAAAACCGAAGATAAAATGGAGTTTACAGGAAAAAAATGCTAGGAAACATTCTTTCCTGTATAATGACATGTATATAAGGCAAAATTAAAATGGGAAAAAAAAATGCTTCCTCCACCCCTTAATAGCCAGGCCATTTCTCACTGTATTTACGCATTCCCTATGACTACAATAGATGACATAATAGACTGCGAAATTAAACTGCACCCACCAGTAGTTGCCAGTAAATGTAATTTTCACATTTTACTAGCTTATCTGGGCATGTGGTGTATGTGACATGGTCAGACACATCCTATATAATTTATGCAGGAGGGACTCTAAAGGGTATGCCACACTAAACAACATCGCTAACGGGATCGCTAAAAAACGTCACTATTTAGCGATCCCGTTAGCGATGTTGTTGTGTGCGGCATCTGTCAGCGACGAGCTCCCTGCTGAGATCCTGCTGTGATCTCGCTCGTCGCTGGAATCGTTCCGGACCCTATTTTATCGTCGACGCTCCCGCTGGGTAAGTATTATCGCTGAGTGTGGCACCTTTTATTTAGCGATTTAGCGGTATTTTGTACCGCTAAAGTCGTTAAGGAGATCGCTAACCGCGATAGCGTCCTTAACGACATCGCTAAATAAAGCCGCTACTAGCGATATTAAAACGATCCCGCTAGCGATCGCATTAGTATGCGTCGTTATCGTTATCGCTAGCGGGATTGTTTAGTGTGGCAGTACCTTAAAACTCACAATGCCTAGGTAGACAATACAAGACTTGCCAAAAATTAGAAGGGTGAGGGACTCCGACACACCTCATATTAGACAAAAAAAGGACTTCATACACATTCTGTTAAAATATTTAGGTAGTGGGACTCCTAGACTCATAAAGCCTATACACTAAGTGCAAGGGCTTCCAAAAATTAGGAGGGACTGCAAAACACCCTGGAAGACATGTAGAAGAGGGCCTCAGAAAACAATTTTTTCCCATTTTTAATGTGTTGGACACCTAGACAAAGCTATGCACTA